>JAOQMR010000006.1:6240946-6251739 GCA_027563865.1 Erythroxylum pelleterianum | reverse complement strand
CCCCCCCACATACAGCACTTGACCATGACGCATGACTGCATTTTCAGTTTGTACTGTATCATTTTGATGTTCTTCACACCCCTTTAAAAACTCCGAGGTCATATAATTTTCAGTTTGGACATAGAGCTTACCTGAACTTGAAGACCATAAAACCAAACATGGTGTTATTGGGATCACTTTTCCTGAATAGAAGCATAGATTGGTCAAGTTTCCAGCTTGCAGTTCTCAAAGGGCATAAAAACCGACAAGGGCAGATCAGATTGAGAAAGGAGACACAATCAATATACACATACCCTGCCCCAGATTGTATGTGTCAAGAATAACTAGAATTTCAATCTCGAAAGAAACTAGGAAAGTAGGATGTGAATGCGAATGTTATATGGCGTCTGGTTGCAAAGTACTAATTATCTGATTTTTTTGTTTGAATTTATTACAAAGACTGGCGGATGGATGACATTGTTAGCTTTTTCATAGTTCTTGATGTATAAAGGAAGCCTTTATGAGCAAATTTTCGTTTCTTTTCTACTTAATGTGTAGCATCTGTTTGCAATTGTAGAAGGATTTGTAAGTTGAATATAGTATGCCTTGTTTTATACTTCAAGCTCTAGAGAAACTGAAAAAACATGAAGTGTGAACACAAGGTCCCGTTCTCTTCCTCGTACCTAGCTAATGTCAAAATTTTGACCTTTATGTACAAGGATTTGTAAGTCGAATATAGTATGCCTTATATTTCAAAACGATGTCGCATATATTACGTTCAAGTAGAAGGGTTAAATTAGACTCTAATTTTAATCAAATTTTAAGTTAGATTTTAACATTTTAATGCATATAAAAAATCACAAATATATCTTCAATAACTTTCTATTAAAAGATATAAATAATATTGTTTATTAATTTTATATGAATCTCATATTACATATATATGGCAAAGAATCAAAAATAAAAAATTTTATGAGTCCCGTATAATAGGAGTTGAGTGACATGTGGTTCACTGCCTGTGAAGTGTGAACATACTAGATTGGTCAAAGATTTACAGAAATGAGCATTAGAGGAAAGAGAGATAACCCTAGTTGCAAACGATGGAACTGTTGCAGTGGTCAGTCAGGCTGAGCCACATGAGAGCAATACATACCATGTCCAAGGACAAGGAGGCGTTAGTGCTGTGTTGTGCCCTTCAAACTTTGTGGAGTCACACGCATGACAATTGTTGCTGGAGCATATCTATGTGATGAGGAGACTGTCTGAGTAAGATTTACTAGTAATAATTTTGCATTGTTGTGTCATTGTTAATAACTAAGAATTTTGCTGTATTTCAAAATTTTCAACTAATCTGGAAAAGGCTAAAATTTGCAGACATACTTAGATCTTTTGAACAGAAATTCCAGGTGCTAAGTAGCTGCTACTTCTTGCTTATCTTTTAATGCTAAGCTAGCTCCAAGAGATGCGGTGGCAAGAGGCATAGATGACCAGCTGAAGAAGCGTAATGAGGATTATGTGCTACTTGATATAGAGAAAAATTTTTCACTTTCCCAATATAGTTGTTGGGTGCCTTGAGTGTGAATTAGATATTACTCACCAACCGATTCCAGAAGTTCCTAGTGCTCATTACATGTGCGGTGGAGTACTTGCTGGTATGAATGTCCTAGGCTTCTATTTGGCAAGTGAAGTTGCATGCACTGGTTTGAGTGGAGCTACTAGACTTGCGCAATGACACCCTCAATTCATCACATGAAAAGCTCCAAACTTGATCACAGTGCTTCAAATTGTTGGCCCCGACCAATTTCACCAAATGCACTTAGTGTCATCCAATGGATGACATATTGAAGACACCAAAGAAAGAGAGGAAGGAACTGCAATTGATAATGTGGAGATATGTGGGCATTGTTCGATCAATAATATGGCTACAAACTGCGGAGGAAAAGATCGGTAAGTTGGAGACTGAATGGGAGAGGTAGGCAATGGTGGGACTTGCTTATGAAATGAGAAACTTCTTGCTGTACAAAATTGGTAATGAGCAGTGCCCTTGCTGGACTTGAAAGTTGGGGGCTTCACTACACTATTGATTACCCTCCTACGGAGGAAAGCAAGAGGCTGCCAACAATTATATTTCCTTTACGGAGGAAAGCAAGAGGCTGCCAACAATTATATTTCCTTCTTCTCTCAACAATACATGCGCTTCCAGACAATTGCGCAAGCAAGCAATTGTTAGGAAATTTATGGTCTCCTCTTGATTCTTTCTACCTAATATTTGATATATTAATTTAATAATTATAAAGGTGTGACCCATATTACTTAGTTTTAATATAAGGTGGGTCTAAGATAATGGTTATTGGACTTGTAGAGAATATTAGAGTCATTAGGATTTTAATATAATTAATAAGAATCTTTCCCTCTCCCTTTTTGTAAGTTGACAGTTACCAAAAATAATTACATGTACATTCTTGCACCATTGGAAAAGAAGGAAGGACAGAGAAGGAGATAGTGGATAAACTCTTTGCATAGAGAAGGTGTTTGCAACTAAAAGGAATAAAGATCTATCATTATAGACACATATTAAACATGGACCAAAGTTAATATTTCTTTCTCTCTCTTACAATATGAATCATAATTGAATGAATTAAATTAATTTTGTTATATATGATCCTGAGATAATTCTAGACTTGAAATATTGTCCAGAATATTATAGTCTAAATTTACATGTGGTATCAAAACAAGATTATGACACTTTGATTAGCATTAAAGTTAACCTTAGAATTCATAGTAGCCATTAATATTTTTATTTTGAAAAACAAAAGGTTAAAGAAAAGGTCAATTACATTGTGTTTAGGGGGCCTACCATCAAAAGGCTTTAGGTATTTAGTTAAAGCATAAGTTGTTGGGGTTGAAATGTGTGGACATTGTGATTTCCGTGTTAAAAAATAAAAAGGGTGAATTTGCATGTGATCAATTACATTTTAGTCCTTATGGTTTTGGACCATTACAATTTGGTAATAAATGAAAATGCATGTTAAAGCTTGCTAGTTTTGGACTTTATGGAATAATCTTTTAACATTATAATTAAATTCCCAATACTTAATTACATGTTTACTGTATAAAAAGCTTGTTAGTCACCAAAGTGACCTTGCTTTAGAAATGTGTGTGTGTGTATACATACATACATACATACATACATACATATATATATATATATATATATATATATGCATTCTTTCAATTGTTCATGTTATGTTATGCTAATAAATAACATAAAAGATGAACTGAACAATTGAGATTATTAATTATAATGATAGGAGATCACTCAAAAGTGGATCATTGCTTATAATTACTAATATTAAAGAGACTTATCGACAAACTTGGTGAATATGTTTGTATATCCAAAGATAACATACATACTAGCTTGAGTATGATTAATTTCCTATTAAAGTGTGTATATATATGTTGTTAGCATCATTATGGATTAAGGATATATATTTAAGTATCATCCAAAGGCGAACTTAAATATATATATTAAAGTTTATTATATTCTGAATCCATTAATTGTACCCAAATCATTAATGTGTGAGTTTGTATTAAGTTTGCAGCTTCTAATAATTTGTTAGCTATGAGCAATGGTCTGATCAAGTTCAACAGGCTCAACTATGTCGATTTAAACAAAGAGGTGAAAGGAAATAATTATACTTGTTAATTTACTCATAATACATATTTACAATATATAGGCTAAAACTACCCTAATTCTAAGAAGTAAGAAAGGAAAGATTAAGAGAATTATTCTTAACCTACTATAACTAATCAATCAGGAACAAATTAGGAGATTTACAATAATTACAACTAATCACATTAAATGTCAATTACTTTACTGTACTTCTCTCCAACACTCCCCCTTAAGCTAGTGAATAGATATCAATCATTTCCAGCTTGCCAACTAAAAAAACAAAGGCTACTCTTGATAAGGCTTTAGTGAGTATGTCAACTTCTTAATTGTTAGAACATAGGAAAGAGTTACACCCTCTAAATATATTTCATCTTTGATAAAACTCCTATCAATCTTGACATGTTTCATTAGATCAAGTTGAACAGGATTGTGAACTATGCTTATTAACGATTTGTTGTCACTGTATAGCTTCATAGGGCATGTCTTAGAGAATTTTAGGTCTTATAGGAGTCTTTCAATCCAAATTAAATCACATACTCCTTGTGCTATTGCCCTAAACTCCGCTTCAACACTACTCCTTGCAACAACTGATTATTTTTTGCCTACCCATGTAATAATGGTTCCCTATACCTTTGTGATATACTCAGTTATGGACTTACTATCTTCAGACCTAGCCCAGTTAGCATCTACAAGGCATACTCTTCTTAAACAGAAATCCTTTGCCTCGAGTTCCCTTGAGATATTTCAGTATATAGTTGGTTGCCTCTAGATGCCTTTAGTAGGACAATGCATGAATTGGCTTATTACACTTAGATTGTAAGTAATATCAGGCCTTGTAAGTGTCAAATATATTAATTTTCATACCAACCTCTAGTACTACCATCGGTCTGTTGGATGCTTATTCTTACTAGTTTTTTGCTTCCAATTTCTTGCCAAAGGAGTAATAACATGCTTGCATCTAGTTTTCCTAGCTTCCTTTAACAAGTCAAGGACATATTTCCAATGAATAAGAAATATTCCTTGTTTACTTTCGACTACTTCTATACGTAGAAAATACCTAAGTGTTCCAAGGTCTTTAACTTGGAATTCATTTTTCAAATGAGCCTTCAATCTTCCTATCTCTTCTTGTTCATCACCCGTGATTACCATATCATTCATATACACAATGAGAATAGCTTGTTTGCCACTACTTCCTTGTTTGATAAATAAGGAGTGGTCAACCTATCCTTGTGTATATCCAAAGGACTTTAGTGATGAGCTAAATCTAGTGAAATAGGCCCTCGGAGATTGTTTTATTCCATAAAGGGATTTCTTGAGTCTACACACCTTGTTAGCTCCATCATCAAATCCAAAAGGCATCTTCATAAACACTTCGCTTCCAATTTTCCATTTAGGAAAGCATCTTTTATGTTCATTTCGTATAGTTTCTAATCAGGGTTTACAGCAAAAGAAAGTAATACTTTGATTGAGTTCATTTTTGCCACTAAAGCAAATGTCTCCTCATAATCTATGCCATATGTTTAAGTATATCCTTAAGTCAACAATCTTGTCTTGTATCTCTACACCTCTCCATCTGGTTTGAATTTCACATTGAATATCCATTTGTTACCCACCAACTTCTTTCCTTGTGGAGGATAAATTTCCCAAGTATCATTTTCCAGTAGGGCATTCATTTCTTCTTCAATTGTTGCCTTCCATTTAGGGTCTTGAAGTGCACTCTGAATATGTTTTGGAATGTCAACACTGTCAATTGTGTAGTAAAGGCCTTGTACTCATGAGACATTTTTGCATAAGTTAAGTGATTGGACAAAAGATATTGAGTGCATTTTCGTACTCCTTTTTTAAGGGCAATAGAAAGGTAAGTATTATTAACCTACCTCATACCTTCTCTTGTAGAACCTGGACTTAGCTCTGGTTCCAATGATTGATCAATTTGGGGAGCTTTTGGCCTTCTTGTGTAAACCTTGATTGGTTCATTGGTGATTGGTCATCCCCCTTGACACAATCCTTGAACATGTCCCACTAGGGAGGGACTTGGAATTGGACTATTTGAAGGTGAAGATGACTCTTGGGACTGGTAAGAGGAAGGAAGCCATATAGGAAAAAATATGATTGGATCCCAATGATTTTTTTCATTCAAATTCTCCCCCTGAAGAGAACCATTGGGATAAAAGGATTGGTCTTCAAAGAATGTGACATCATAGGTTGCAAAGAATTTTTTGTGGTTGGATGGTAGCATTTGTACCCTTTTTGTGTGGAAGAGTATCCTACAAATATGCATTTTAGTGCCTTAAGATCCAGTTTTCCTCAATGAGGGTTGTGATTATAAATAAATGTCATACAACCAAATACCTTTGAGGGCAACGAATGAAGGAGGTGAACTTTTAGAAAGGTCTCTAATAGGCAGCTAATAAGAGTACAAAGATTGAGTGGTTTTTATGGTAATCTATTGATGAGGTAGGCGGCTGTGAGGACAACTTCCCCCTAAAATTTGTTCGGAACATTGTTAGCAAACATCAAGGAGCGGGCTACCTCTAAAAGGTATCAATTTTTATGTTTAGCAATCCCATTTTGTTGGAGGCTATAGATATAAGAGCTTTGGTGAAGAATCCCATGATCAATAAGGTAATTGGTTAAGTTATTTTTGAAATATTCTCTCCCATTATTAGTACAAAAGATTTGGATTTGGAATTGGAATATAATAGAAATAAATTTATGAAACTGTTTAAAAATGGTCGTGGCCTATGATTTTTCTTTCATAAGATAAACCCGACAAACCTAAGTGTGGTCATCAATAAAGGTGATAAACTGTCTTGGACCCATAATGGAAGACTCCTGGGTTGGACCCCAAATATCACTATAGATGAGATGAAATGGTTTTGTTGCTTGATATGAATGAGGGTATATGTTTTTCTTGATTGTTTAGCAATAATACAATGTTCACAATGAAGTTTGGAGACATCTTTATTGATAACTAAAAAGGGATACAACGATTTAAGATAAGAGAAAATAAGGTGACCAAGGCGTTTATGCTACAATATGAGTTAAGAATTAGACACAGTGAATAATGTTGGTGTAGAAGAAAGGAAGTTAAAGAAAATGAACACTATGTTCATCTTACAGTCTACAATGAAGCTAGTAGCAGAAAGAGAAAGTCAAGAAAGAAGAACAACAAGAAGGACAAAGTCCCATTGAAGGTTGATAAGGGCCAAATCCATAAAGAGCATCATTGTTTCTTCTACAAGAAAGCTGGTCATCTTAAGAAAGATTTCCCTAAGAGAAAGGCTTGGTTGGTAAGATCTATGTTTCAATATGTTTTGAATCAAACCTTATTAGGGTGCCCAATAATACCTGGTGGTTAGATTCAGGTGCAACTACTCATCTATCACATATTATGCAAGGATTCCTTTTAATCCAAACCATATATGCAATTGAAGAGTTCCTATATATGAGTAATAGAATGAAGGCATGAATAGAAGGAATTGGAGCATAGATATTGATCTTAGACACTAGTTATCTCTATATCTTGAAAAGTGTCTTTATGTTCCTGGAAGTGATAGAAATTTAGTTTCTGTTAGTAAGTTGGATAAGATAGGTTTTAATTGCAAGAACGATTATTTTTCTTTATATAAATGATAGTACTATTATGGTTCTGGTGCATTAATGGTGGTTTATATCGTTTTAACCTTGAAGTTAATCATTCTAAATCCCTACTTCATGTTGAGCACAACATTGGTAATAAACATAATGCACATAATGAATACTCTACTTACTTATGAATTTAAAAGTTAGGTCATGTATCTAGACAAAGGGTGATGAGGTTAGTAAAAAGTGAAATCTTACCTCAACTAGATTTTAATTGGGATGTGTGTGTAGATTACATTAAAGGCAAGCAAACTAAACACATATCTAAAAATTCAGCCACAAGTACTGAGTTACTTGAATTAATACACACTAATATATGTGGTCCATTTCATGTTCCATCTTGGAGTGGTAAAAAGTATTTTTATCACCTTTATTGATGACTATTCACGTTATTATTATCTTTATTTACTGCATGAAAAGTCTCAATTAGTGAACAATCTTTAGGTGTTCATTAATGAGATGAAAAAGGTAGTTAAATAGAAAAGTGAAAGTAGTAAGGTCTGATAAAGGTGGTGACTATTATAGTGAATATGATGAGAATGGACAGTGTCCAGATCCATTTGCAAAAATTCTTCAAAGTTGGGGCAATTGTGAACAGTATATAATGCTCGGTTCACCACAATAGATTGGTGTAGCTGAAAGGTAGAATAGTACTCTTATGGATATAGTTAGGAGTATGTTAAGTTACACTAATGTACCTTGATCTTTATGGATGTATACATTAAAGAAAACTGCATATCTACTTAATATGTTCCTAGTAAAGTAGTTCATGTGACACCTTATAAATTGTGGACAGGTAAGAAACCTAGCTTGAGGCACCTGCATGTTTGGGATTGTCCAGTAGAAATAAGGATTTTATAATCCTCATAAAAGGAAACTTGATGCAAGAACCATTAGTGCTTACTTCATCGGTTATCCCAAAAAGTACAAAGGGCACATATTTTATTGTCCTAACTATGATACAAGAATAATTAAGTTTTGTAATGCTAGGTTCATCGAAAATGGATAGATCAGTGGAAGTAGGGAGCCAAGAAAGGTGGATATTCAAGAGATTCAGGTGGAAAATCCTTCACTCGATGTCTCTTTTCAAGTTTTTGTTCTTCTTGTTGTATCACAACCACACAACATACCGGAGCAACAAGTTAACATTCCAAGCCCACAAGAAGAGATTGTTAATAATGAATTAGTAAATAATGTGCAAGTCATAAATGATCAAGTGATACCAAAATAAACATTATTGCACAGGTCTATAAGGAGGAAAAGACCAATTATATCAGATGATTTTGTGGTGTATTCACTTAGGCACGAGCGTGATTTGAGCATTGATAATGATTCAATCTCATTTAAAGAAGCCATAAATGTAATGATTATGAAAAGTGGTTCAATGCTATGAAAGAAGAGATAAAAATCTATGGATGATAATCAAGTCTATGAACTAATTGAGTTACCTGAAGGCTAAAAGTAAGTGGGTTGCAAATGCGTCTTTAAGACCCAAATGGACTTGAAAGGTAACATTGAAAGGTATAAAGTCAAACTTGTAGCCAAAGGTTATACTCAAAAGGATGGCATTGACTTTAAAGAGACCTTCTCTCCAATTTCAAAGAAGGACTCTTTAAGAATTATTATGATATTAGTAGTTCATTGTGATTTAAAGCTTCACGAAATGGATGTAAAGGCTGTTTTTGAATGAAGACTTAGAAGAAGTTTATATGGACCAATCAGAAGGTTTTGTGACTTTAGAAAATGAAAACGTGGTTTGTAAATTAAAGAAGTCAATATATGGTTTAAAATAAGCTTCCCAACAATGGTATCTTAAGTTTAATAATGTCATTACCTTATATGGCTTTGTAGAGAACAATGTTGATAGGTGTATCTATATGAAGATCTGTGGGAGCAAGTTCATTATTTTGGTACTATATATTGACGATATTCTTTTGGCTGCTAATGATTTGGGCTTATTACATGATATAAAGAAAATTTTCTCTAATAACTTTGAAACCAAAGATATGGGTAAGGCATCCTATGTGATTGAAATAGAAATATTCCATGACAAGGCACAATGATTGTTAGGTTTGTCTCAGAAAGGATATATTAGTAAAGTATTAGAGAGATTGAGGATGAGAAAATGCTTAACAGGGATAGTTTCAATTCAGAAAGGGAATAAATTTAGTGAAATGTAATGTCCCAATAATGATTTGGAACGAAAGGAAATGGTATCTATTCCCCATGTATCTGTAGTTGGGAGTATAATGCATATTTAGACTTGTACTCGACCAAATATCAGTTTAGTTTCTGGAATGTTAGGCTGATATCAAAGTAATCCCGAAATGGACTATGGGAAAGTTACAAAAAAAGTACTTATGTATTTATAAGGTACCAAGGATTACATGCTCACATATAGGAAATCAGATCACTTAGAAGCGATTGGTTATTTATATTCAAATAATGTTGGTTGTGTTGACTTAAGGAAATCTACTTTCGGTTATCTATTTCAACTAGAATTTCTTGGCAGAGTGGAAAACAACTTGTCATTGCTACTTTCACTATAGAGGCTAAATTTGTAGCATACTTTGAGTATACTATTCAAGAATTATGGTTGCAAAACTTTGTCTTAGGTCTAGGTATTGTCGACAATATAGCTAAATCGCTAACAATTTATTATGATAATTTTGCAGGTGTATTTTTCTCTAAAAATGATAAGTATTTTAAGGGTGTTAAACACATGGATTTAAAATACTTGTCAGTAAAAGAAGTGAAAAAAAACATAAAGTGTCAATTGAGAATATTGGAACTGATTTAATGGTAGTGGATTTATTCATTAAAGGATTACTGCCTAAAACATTTACTGGTCATATTGAAAGGATGGACATTGCAGATAACTCCTTGTTAGCATGAGATCATATAATGTATATACATATGTTTAGTTATTTACTATTATTGTGTTTGACACTAATAAATTCAATTAAAGTTGTGTTTTTTCTTATTTATTAGTTGTCACATTATGTTGAGTACACGCATTATTTTATTGTGATAACAAATTATTTTTTAAGAAAACACTAAAGTTAAGAATCACAGTAGTTCTTGATTACAATTATTTTGAGATGAGTTGATTGTGTGATACATGGAAGGAATCATATCATTAGATGACTTGTGACGATCATGATCCCATCATTTCAATTCATTCAAGTTTGATGACTTGATAGATTCAATATATGTTGCATACTTATATTGTTGGGTCATCAAGTCATAATATGGGCCAAATGAAAGATTGTTAGATTAATTTAATAATCATAAAATTGTAGCCCATATTACTTGTGTTGATTATAATATAAGGTGGGCCCAAGATAATGGTTATTAGGCTTGTAGAGAATATTAGAGTCACTTGGGTTTTATTATAATTAATAAGAACTCTTCCCTCTTGAAACATCCCACTACCATAAAGCGAATACCCGAATACCCTGAGGGCATCCAAGTACATACCTTATGATAATGGTAT
>JAOQMR010000006.1:6221580-6233859 GCA_027563865.1 Erythroxylum pelleterianum | reverse complement strand
CCAAAATCTACTTAATATGAGACTAAGAAAATTGAGAGTTAATCAGACATACAACTGGGAATCCAGAGACCTTTAAAATTCAATTAGTAATGTTAACAGGACATGGTTGAAAATTATAAACCCACACCTATAAATCGTGACTTATGAGTTATGACCCATATAAAATGTAATTTGTCCACTCACTCAAGCACCCCAATCTATTACTTATGGGGCTATTGAAGCATCAAACAATCCAATTCATTAAAGGCATACATTTATAGAACTTATAATCTCAAAGCTGTCTCACTGAAGCATAGCGCTACAGGAACAATTTTTCATGTAGATCACAACTATTGGTATCAATAAAAGGATTTGAGTTGTCCAAATCTTATGGCTAGTAAAATTTAAATTTAAAAGTAGAAGCAAATACAAATGTGAGTATACCTTGTCAGGACAACAGTAGCAGATTTTAGTATCGGAATCTCATTGCCTCCACCTGGTGTTAGAACAGATTGGCAGACGAAGACATTATATCTTGTAACCATAGGGTTTATTGGGCCCTTGATGCTGCTTAAGATATGAAGACTCCAAGCATCCTGCCGCTAAGATGCAAGGCCCAGTAATTCATAAAGCTCATATAGAAATCACATGCACAGATAAAAAGGGTGAGCAAAAATCACGATAAGAAAATAGAGTAGCAGACATCTTGAAACAAACGAAGAACAAGAGCAAGAAAACTATTTTTTAAAATATACAAAACTCTCAAATCAAATAACTATACACAGAATAGTCGCAGATAATTAGAAATGTTTACGCAGAGATAGAAAGACATACCAACCCATGAGATGAGAAATTAATGTTGACCATACTTGCTTTGTCCTTTACAATAACACTCTGTAAAAAACAACTCGATATGAAATAGAGAACAGCGACATGCGTATCAAACTCCATCTTGAAAAGAGAAACAGTGATAAAATGAAGGACAACTCACACTACGTTGGCGATTGCACCCATGGATGTTTTGAATCATAAATTCACGACACAATTTGATGGAAGTTGCATACGTCATGGTAGGATTCAAAGGAAAGATTCCAATAGGAGGTCAATCTCATACAGTAATTGAAACCCAATTCCGGCCCAATCCTATCTATTACTTTTAAAATGTGTTTCAGATATTACACAACCAATTCAGAACCTGTAAACGTGATAATTAGACAGGCAGCCACTATAAACCACGCAAGGGTTAAAAGAACAAGACAGCAAGTGAAAATCAAGAATGACACGGCACTTGACTCCTAACAAATGCAAGCTTTTCCTTCAACTTGGAACAGAATGATTAAACAGGACCTAGTTAAGCTTCAATTTTCGTTTACTCTACAGCTTCGACGACTTTCCTGGAAACCTATCTCAAAAGCTTAAGGAAATGAACTCCGATTTAAACTAAACCCTAATTTCCAGAATGCCGAAGGCCTAGCTTCAGGAAGCATCAACGCAAAATGAACTGCTGTATAGTTAAACCTAGCTAACCCAGATAAAATTTCCAAGGCTACAAAGGAATCATAGAAACGAACAATTATAACCTGTTATAAAGCAAACATTCGTTTGTTTTCCTCATTTTCACAAAGAAAAAAAAAGCTATGATAAATAAGAATAAACCGTTTCTTTTCACCGAGAAACAAACAGAAAATACTTTCCGAGAAAAATCTGGAGAAAAAGTAACGTGAAAAGATTACCTTCTCAAGAGAGAGAATGACAAATTACACCATACATTTCTCAATTGTAAACTGCACGTTTATGGCTAGGAATGGTTGGCAACATCATCGATGTACTGGATTTGCTCTAACGTGCGCCAAAGGTTGAGTCCTCCTTCCTGCACGTGGACCACAAGGATCTTAGAGTTTTGGATTTCGTTTCAATTATTTTATTATTTCTTTTTTTTTTGTTGGGATCCCAAGTTCCCAACCCTTGGAAGTTTTACGCGGCGCCTTGACGTGTTAGTATTGGTAACGTGCGAAATGTGTGGAGTGTGGATGTTTGGTCTCCGGCTCCGCTTCCCAAAGTGAGAACTCTTTTACCTCCGAGAAATCAACAACAAAATAGTTTTACTGATGCATAACAATCGAGAGTTGAACTCTCAGCAAACCCCTTTTCACGGGGAATTCGACTACTTTTCAAACCTTTTGCAAACCCCTTCTAAGGCCACTTCTTCCCGATTCCTTTTCAGACAACCTATGCAGTTTGGAATTACTGCTCAAGACATTGAATGGTTGACTCAGTCTATCTCCAGGTAGGAAATTGAAGACTCTTTGAAGACATTGAATGCCCCTTGACTTATCTCAAGGGGCATTCATTCCAAGTCGTATTATGGGAGACAATATACTATTATTGCGGGAACTTGTCAAAGCCTATGGTTTTATAAGAGGAAGAAGGAACTGCTTTCTTAAGGTAGACCTGCGAAAAGATTTCGATAATGTTGATTGGAATTTTATTCTAAATACCCTTCAGGCCTTGGATTTTCCACAAATATTTATACAATGGATCTTAGAATGTGTCAGAAAAGCATTGGTGAATGGGAAGCTTAGTAAACACTTTAAAAGCTCCAAAGGAATCCGACAAGTTGACCCCTTTCTCCATATCTCTTTGCTCTTGTTATGGAAATCTTCAACAGAACTCTTAAAGTTGTGGTAAAGTGAACTAAAGCATTTAAATATCACTCCAAGTGCAAGAATATGAGGATTACAAACTTGAGATTTGCTGATGATCTTATTCTGTTTTATAAGACAAATCAGGCTTCAGTCTCTACAATAATAAAGGCCTTGAAAATATTTAGCAATCTCTCTGGTTTGGAAGTAAATTGTATAAAAATTGGATTCTTATTGTCTAAATTTGCTTTGGAGTGAGAATCAACTATCTAATCCATCACTGGTTTCAGCTTTCTACCTTTGCAAATCGTTTATCTTGGTATCCCAATTTCAAGTTCTAATCCTACTTCTGCTTATTTTTCCTTGCTAGTTGAAAGAATGAAAGTAAAATTGCATCCTGGAGCTTTAAATCTCTTTCTACAACAGGTAGGATCCAACTCATATCCTCTCTACTAAACTACATCAACATATTCTGGTATGCTCATTTGGTTATACCCAAAAAATAATTAAAATCGTAAAGAAGATCAGCAACAACTTTCTATGGTATGGATAGGAGGAATTTACCAGGAGGGCTAGAATGCAGTGGAATGAGGTTTGTTTATCCGAGAATAAAGGGGGTCTGAGGATTATCTTACTGAAAATGATGAACACATTACATATGGCAAAAACGCTGGGGATTATTGATTGATAAGCAATCCCTATGGTGTAAATGGCACATTCATCAAGGAAGGAAACATCAAGAATGTTAAAATCAAAGCTACTTCTACATTCGCTTGGAGAACTATCCTAATAAGAGATATCTTAATATATGAATTTGTCACTCTAGTTGGGAATGGTAAACTAATCAGTTTCTAGTTTGACATCTAGTTGTCTTGTGGCCCTCTAATCAACTTGCAAGAGATGGACTGTCTTAGAACTACTCTCGACCAGAACATCATAGCTGAGGAAGCTCTAAGGGATAGGCAAATCTTTACACAAGATGTAGCCCCTATTTCTATTTTTCATGAACTTCATTAAACTAACATGCTTAGAGGGGAAGACAGGACTATCTGGAAGCACTCCAAAAATGGGACCTTCACCAACAACTCTTGTAGGAATTTCTTACTGAAGCACTGTAACATAATTCCCTGGACCAAGGTTGTTTGGATTAAGCACTGCCATCCTCGAGCCACTTTTACTTTGTGGAAAGCTTTAAATGATAAATTACCAGTAGTAGACAAATTGAAGTGCATTCTCATTATACCTAATTAGGGCAGCCTATCTCAAATGCCTGAGGAAAGTCACGAACATCCATTCTTCCAATGCGAGTTTGTTAATACTAGTTGGAAGACGATCCTACACAGATGTTGCATAATGAATACTCCTAATTATTGGATCGCTTTTAGGGCTTGGTATGGTCAGCAGCTTTCACTCTACGATGATCCTGTCAGGTGGTGCTTCTGTATAGCTCTCTCTTTTATTATCAAGGCTATCTAGGAGGAGAGGAACCATCGAATATTTCAAAATAGAAGCTCATCTAAGGAGTAGTTTCACAACAATTTGTTCCTGCAAATCAGAAGATACCTTAGCTTAGACAAGCTAAATTTCCATAACCAGGAATATTGGCTTAGAATGTGGAACATTTAACTCCTATCATGCCTACGTAGTTAGCTCTTTTCTCTAATGTAACCCATATTGCCTTAACAAATAGGTACTACTCTTTATAGCTTGCTTGTAACTTTTGTTTTTGCCTTTAATGGCCAAATTCGTTACAATTCCTTAAAAAAAAGTTTGAATCTAGTGATGAAATCTATAAAATTAAAAAGAAAAATATAATATTTTAATAAGATAAAATAATTAAACAAAAAGTGATCTTATTGTTGTCTTCAACCTCATCTCTTACATCTATGCCTTCTATCATGTTCTTTCTTTTTATACAAATATGAGAGTTCAAGTAAATTAAATCGATCATATGTTGTTTAGGGTAAGTATGTCATCTTCTTGATAAGATTTGTTTTTTTCTAATGTCTAAACATATTAGCTCGTTAAGCGAGGATGGTTAATTACTAGGTTTTAAGAGTGGGTCTAGTTTGTGCCACCCCCTAAAGCAATATTGTTTCTCAATATAGCCAAGACATCTTCCAGTACCTTAATTGTTTTATTTTCCCTACTTGAAATGTCAATAGCATCATCAATCCCATTATAATTGGAATTAAGTTCTTGACTTGATATGCTAACATCAATATATCAAACACTTGATAGGTTTCTTTTTGTTAAACAACTTAAGAGTGTATCATTCTTAGTAATTGTTAGGGATAAACATCTACATGAAGCAATAAATAACAAAATAGGGTCTTTTATTCATGTGAAAAATGAAATACAAACAATGTGAGTTCTCACTTAATCTCTCGAACACTTTTTATAAACATATAAATAAGATATGGAGTTGGTAAAAGTTATGCTTTGCTCTTACAGAGATTTAGAAAAACAAGTTTATATTTTATATTAGGTTCAAATAAGGTGATTACAAGAGGCATTGATGGTACTAACAAACATTAATGTCAATTGATACTTGTCAATCATTAATTGTCATTGTATGAATCCACCTTAAAGCTAGAGTGATTTTGGTCTTTCCATGATCTGTTTAATGAATTTCCATCTAGTGGAGATAGTACTTTACTTGCAACAAATCTCAGTTAAAGAGGCATGCACAAAATAATCAAGCAAATCCCTTAATAAACATTAAAATAAAGGGACAAAAAGTGATAAGGTAGATGATATGTGAGAAAGAAGAATTGTTAAACCAACATAAACTTCATGAAGACACGGTGCTCGTGGAAGTGAACATTACAAACTTCAAAATTAAAAGAATCCTAGTTAACAATGGTTACTCTATCTATATTCTATTATATGAGACTTTTAGGTTAGGAATCATATCAACTCCATCAAGCGTCTTTCTTTTTAATATGATTTATAGGGGACTAGGTCTTTATGAAGGAAAAATTAGAATTAGGCAACACCCTTACATAAACCATCAAAATAATGTAGTTTTGAGTCATACACAGACTTGCTACCTATAACACCACTTTTATAGTCATTTTTTGTATGCAATAAGAGCTATCCTATCATTATAGTAGCTGCTTATAAAGTTTTCAGTGGAGAGGGTTATAAGAAAGTCTTAAAGTACCATCAAATTTCAAGATAGTGCAATATGGCTTCACTAAAAAAGAAGAATCCACATAGCGGATAAGCATCAAACAAATGGATATCAAGTTTACATAGAAAAAAAAATTAAAACAAAGAGTAAAAGAAATTTGAGTAATCCAAGTTGAGGATGCGATCCACGATAGGGTATTGTTGATATGGATGAGAAGCAATGCAACAAAATGACAAATTTAAAAAAACTATCAACAAGTCTTTTTAGACATAAAAGGAATTAAGTTATATAATAATCCATAGGATAAATGCGAGACCTAATGTCAAATCTTTGTGAGTGAATAAAAATATGCAATGTCGGAAGAGGTGAGTAAACTTTTAAGTGCAATCTTTATCAAGGAGGTAGTATACCCAAATTGGCTCACCAATATGGTTATAGATAAAAACCCCAATGACAACAATTGTTACATATCTATTTTTTATAAATCAGTAAAACTTTATACAAATATGAAAAAGTTATATACACAGCTAGTGATTGCCCATAAAATCTCTAGCCTACAAAAAGTCTCACAAAGGGTAAAAACAATAGGGACCATAAACAAAGCATAGAAGGAAACACCACACCCTTAACACTCACCTCTCAAGCAGCCTAATAAAGCTAAATCCAATACCCTAATACATAAACTCCCCAGCAAACATGAGAAAGCCACACAAGGACCAGCAGCAAAACCACAACAAACCAGGACTAAATCCACAGCCAGCAAAACAAATCTAGAGAAACAAAACCTTCTAGCATGACCGTCGTGGAAAAGGAAACTCCACCTAGTAACCTACTCAATTACATATCTATTGATTTTGTAAATCTAGACAAAGTTTATCTAAAGAATATTCAATTGTTTTTAAAGATTGACTAAATTATAGATGTCAAAGTTGGCCACAAGTGGTTGAGTTTCATAGACATATACTTAAGTTATAACTAGATCCATATATATAGGTGACAAAATTTGAATTTTATTACATATAATGGATCATATTATTACATGATAATGCCATTCAAACTAAACATACATATCAACCTATCATATTCTCTTTAATTCTATGTTTTATAGATAAACCAACCAAAATGTTAAAGTATGTGTAGAAGATATGATAGTTAAGATGAAATGGGGAGAAATCACTTAGCAAACCTACCAAAATGCTTCATAACACTAAAACAAAGTATACAATGAAACTAAGTAATAATAAGTTTGTGTTTAGAATTTTTAACAGAAAGTTCTTAGGATTGATAATGAGTTAAAGGGGAATAAGCTAACATTCAAAATATTATAGCAAACATAGATATGATGACATCACCATAAGCCTTAAAAGAAGGACAAAGCTTCTCAAGGAAAATAAAAAAAATTATCTCATTTTCATTGTTGGTCCTTTGAATGAAATTTCTCATTATTCTAAATATCTTGTAAAGAAAATTGATTGAATAGAGCATTGAAAACTAGTAGACATTTGAGGATCTGAAAAATCACTTATAGAATCCACCTTTTCTCACAACCTCCCAGAATGATAAAAACATGTACTTATACATCTCAATCATAATAATAGTTCAGTGTTAATACAAAAAGAAAAACACCAAAAGCTCATGTATTTTGTAAGTAAGATCTTTCAAAGGCCTAAAACTTGATATACCTAAATGAAGAATTTGATATTAATTATTGTCAAATTAATAAGAAAGTTAAGATCGTACTTCCAAGCTCACCCTGAAGTTATTGTGACAGGCTTACCATATATTGAAAAATTTTGTATAAACCTTAAACTTCAAGAAGGATGGTCAAGTGGTCAGTAGAATTCATCGATTTGATACCATATTTGCACTGCTAACTTTGATATAATCTTAGTTACTAGTAGACTTATTGGTATTCACCATTCTTACTAGTATTTTTTATCTTAATGAAATTGCCTTGGAACTTTTGCCCATTTGGATGAGCAACATTGATGGAGCGTCAGACAATGACGGAAGCATTGATGATATTTTTATTAAAGGTTATATAATATCAACATCAAAAGCTTTCAAAAACATGAGTTCAAGACCGTCAGTAATGAAATTAAGTATAAGGTTTTAATATGTAGGATCAAAATGATGAAACACTTACAAATTTGATAGGTAAAGGTTACATTTAATTCACAAATTATTATCAATCAGTTAACGAACTCTTTATTATTAAAGAAGAAACTATGTAGAAGTATTTTACCTTATATTAGATTTGAATAAAAAACATATAGATTCAGGTAGAACATTTCACCAAGGAGCAGAACAATTTAGCAAGTTAATTGTCACAATGGGGGCGAAAGGGTTGAAGCTCAAGGATGTATTTTTTAAAGTTAGACTTAAGCATATATATATATAAAAGGGGCACAATTGGATGAGGTAGTCACATATTGAAAACTTTGATCAAAAGCTAGATAAATATAAAGGAATTACCTTCGAACCAAGAAGAGGTAAAGAATCTCATATGTAAATATGTAAAATTTTTCATCATTAATGGAAACTTTATAGATGCTCCTTGATAAGATGTTATCTTGATATATTATTTGATATTATCTTCTTTGTTTTGGATTTATTTTGGTGATTAAATATGAAAATTAATGTTTGTTTTGTTTTAGGAGATGAAAAGTGGAGATTGCATCAAATTAGGACATTATTGATGATAATCACAAATTTTGGATGAAGAGAAGAGATTGCTGCAATGGATAAGACTGGTCACTTGAAGAGTCAAAATTTAACTGGAAATTTTTTTTCTATCCCTATCATGTAAGAATTTGAATTTGAATGTGTTTTAGATAGACATCTTTGCAAGGTAGAATTGGATTAGGATTAGATTAGAAAACTCTATAAAAGGGACATTCCTCACAACTTTAAGAGTTCTCTACTTACTTTTATCTCGATTATTTCTCTTTCTTCTATTTTTGTTATTGAAGCAAAAGTCATATGTGGCTAAAACTTAACTATTCTAATTCAAGGGGATTAAATATTCTAGTTGTCACCTTATGAGGTTTTGTGTTCTAAACCTTTTATTCATATTTTAATTCAAGTATTTCTTGTTTCAAGTTCTCATATTTCATGAAAGATTAATATTGATGAATATGACAATTAATTTAATATTGATTATTCTGTCGTTATCTATGAATTTAATGATTTGTAATTGTCATGAAAGATTGGTACAAGAAGCAAATAGGTTATTTATGAAATTACATATTTAACTTATGAAAAACAAGAAAACTAAGTTAAATAATTGAAACTATCTCGATTATCCAATTTAGGGTGTTTGTCTTTTTCACTAAGTTTATTGTTAGCATTTATTTGATATGGAATGTTATCATACCTAGTTAATGGATGGTAAGTTTTGTTTTGGATGCTAGATTTGAACCAATTAATTTAGAAAAATTTGAAACTTATTATGGCTATCCTAATATGTTTCGAACTAATTGCTTGAATTATGAAAAATATTCTTTTTAGACCAATGATCACTGTTACAATTAGATAAGATATTTTCCTTGAATCAGAGTTGCGTAATCTTAACTTTCTCCCTTTTATATTCAATTAAATTATTTTGATTCCTTTTAATTAATTAATTAATCAACCCCCAATTTTCTTTTATTACTTGAAATTAAGAAACTGGTGTTTAGTTCTCTAGGAATTCGACTTAGTACCATGACTACTATAAGAAGTCTGGAAAATTAGAATTATTTTGAGGGCTTTGATAATCTGACCACTCTTATACTTAACTCTATTTGAAATATGTCACACTACCTTAGATAGGAGAAATCATAAAGGAATGTCATGAAGGTTCATGTGGATCACATTAAGATTACTCAACTATGTCATATAAAATACTACGACATGTATAATTTTGCCCATTACTCAGGCAAGATTCAATAGATTATGTCAAAAAATATAATTGATGTAAGAGAAACTCGCGTTTTCACTACCATTGCAGATTACTTGCCTATTTTATCTTCAATACCATTTGCTTAGTGGAGTAGAGATAACTTAGGTTTGTTCCACTAATGATCAAATAACACAATTTCATATTGGTTACTATCAATTACTTCACAAGATGGGCATAAGTAAAAATCTTAGCCAATTATATAAGGCAAATAAAAAAATTATGAGTTACATTATATGTAAATATGATATCCCATCTACATAGTAATAGAATTCTAACCTAAAGAAGTTTTATGAGTCTCAAGACATCAAACAAAACATCATAATTGTTATATACCCTCATGCTAATAGTTTTATAAAGGCCACCAATATGATCATTTTGTAGATACTAAAATCAAGGATACTCAAGTTGAAGGTATTTGGATAACCCTTAGGTAACATACGAAACTTGTTAGTTAAATTTAGCATACAATGGATAAGATTTTATCCCAATATAACTAAAGATCCCTTATGTTCTTATTATGAACTTTATTTTTAATGATAATGAATTAGATATTTTCAATCAAGGAGTGCAACATATCATAAAAATATTTTTTAAAGAATAATTGATATAAATGATAAATGGAAACTAGAGGAAACATTGCTTCAATTGGTCTATAACACATAATGATGTCATTAGACCTAGAGCATACAAACTCAAGAGATTGGATATTTTAGAGATCCTAAAAACTTGGAATGGCCTATACCTCTGACCTTACTCTTTCTAAAATTGTAAAGTAGTTTAACATTTAACATATAAAATTTAATTTTATATCTATACAATCTATGTTTTCTTGGAAAAAAATAAAAATTGTTTTAAAATATCAGACTCTATTCCATTAGTACATGATTTGATGGACAAATTAAGCAAGCTTCCATCTTCATAAAGCTATATCTCTGATCCAAGTGTTGAAAAGTTAGAATAATAGAGGTAGATGAGCCAAAGATCATATGTATAACTGGGTACAATCTATTCATGTCTTTTTTAATTATGTCTATACCAAACTTTGTAATATAATGAATGATGTGTTAAATGAGTTTCTAGATAAGTTTATTGTCACGACCTAGAATCACATCAAACACATGACAACCGCTGCATACCCAGGCTTAGGATACTCACGGTACC
This sequence comes from Erythroxylum pelleterianum, assembly GCA_027563865.1. Lineage (NCBI taxonomy): Eukaryota > Viridiplantae > Streptophyta > Magnoliopsida > Malpighiales > Erythroxylaceae > Erythroxylum > Erythroxylum pelleterianum. The sequence continues at coordinate 6,222,998 of JAOQMR010000006.1, read as the reverse complement.
CTTAACCTGACTATGTAAGACTAACTGAATATCCTTTAAAAACATTTGGACAGCACAACAGCTATATATTGAAAATCCTAAACTCAATTAAAACACTCGTAAATCAGTTTTAAATGCATTTTTATATTCACAGTAAAACTCTACTGCAATTTTTGGACTTTTAAGTCCACTCAAGAGCAATCTCATCAAAAGTACAAAAGGTTCATACATACATAAGGTCATTTACAAACCACAAGACAATCAAAAGTTAATTTACAAAATCATAAAGCATATCTACATAATCATGAGCCACTATATAACAAAAGGACAAAATAGAGACTACCCGCGTCCGGTAATGCCCTAAAAATGTCAAAAGACCTCATGATTAACTCAAAGCTTCAAGCTCACCAAATTAACCTGCATGGTTGGAAAGCGGAGGGGGTGAGTACACTATGTACTCAGTGAGCATGAAAAACATATATCGCAAATAGAGCCCGGTACACACCAAGACAGTCTAGATAACCAAAGGACGGTTTTTTTCACTCATCTAGCATACACATAACCCGCAAGTCCCATAAGAAGGTGTCGATATGAGGACTCAACTTTTATGTACCAACATTAAGGGCACGGGGTCGCTTAATCTATTGTGCCTAGCACATGAATGGCCAATTGTTACCTCTCCAATCGCAAAAATCATATACAAATATTAAGTACTAAAATCAAGTAAGGCACCATGCTTTTATTTATCGGTCCAACCGATAAAAATGGAACCTTTCCATGGCTCTAAGCCAGAAGAGAACATATACATGCAGCATACATGACTCGATTACGCATATGTAAGTTCCAAAACATTATTTCATGCAATAAAAGTCATCTTTTGCACTCCAAGTGCAAAGTTGTTCAAAAATGTAGTTTCAGAAAATAAAACGTTGTTATTTGCACTTCAAGTGCAGGTTTGTTGAAAACAATATCATTTCTCAAAATACATAATAAAAAACATCAGTTGCACTCCAAGTGTAAAGAGTTATTCAAAATAATGTCGTTTACTAAATACACAAGTATACTAGCATCTATTTGAGATTCAATTACTTAGGTTCAAAATTCACATACAAGTCATCATGCATGGCTTGGGATGTCTTAATCCCATTTGAGAGATATGGTTTCTCCAACTCACCTCAAAAGAAGGTGTACACTCCCTTGACTTCAATAATTCTCAGTACGAGTTCTTTGATCCATAGCTCCCGAGCCTTTATGCATACAAATATACAATGTATTTACTACTCAAACATGTATCTCATATTTATACACCACCACATAAGTGTATAAAACACAATATCACTATCTTTAAGCTATAGGATTCTGCCATTAAGCTTCTCACATGGTTACTTCCCTTATTATTCACATAAGCTTTCTTTTGCATTTTCCAAGGCATTTAATGC
>JAOQMR010000006.1:6164789-6182064 GCA_027563865.1 Erythroxylum pelleterianum | reverse complement strand
ACATAAAGTGGCCATAATTGTATTGTAATTAACAATATCAGGCAAGCAACCATCAGAGACCATACGATCCAAGAATTCAATTGCCATGTTTAAATTCCCCTCCCTACAGAACGCAGAAATCAATGGGTCATAACAATAAGCATCCGGGGTCAAACCCTTTTCCTTCATAACTTTAAGCAAGTTTACTGCTTCGTCAGTTTTTCCATCCCTACAAAGTGAACTTATCAAAATACTGTAGGTAACAACCCCTAGAGGTTAAGCTCCTAACACCTCAAAAGATTGATTGACCATCCCTTCTTTGCACATTCCTCTTACTATTGCATTATAAGGTTGAAGCCCTCTTGCTAACATCTCATCTAAAAGCTTCATAGCTTCATCAATCCCACCTTCAAGAATGGTCCCTTCAATCAAAATTGTATAAGTAATAACAGTAGGCTCGCATTTATCCTTCAGCAATTCTTCAAAAACATTCATCTAATTAAGTGACCCAATAAGATTTTTCGTTATAAAAAAGAAAGCAAGGAGACGGAGATACGCAGTTCAGCATCTTCTATTCCACTGACCCAAGTTTGAACTTTTACCATAACGAAATCGTTTTCATAGCCAGGCTTCTTTGGAGCTGAATCGTTGACATGAACTATGTCCCCAGCCGTGACAGTAGATGGGTTACAGACCAGTAAGATCACAGCTGATATGGTGATTACCAGCCCAAGGTCTTGCAAATCAATGGAACTCCACTTTACCCGTCTCTCGCTCTGCAAAACCACGGCTTAAAGCAAAGAGAGACTGAGAGGGGAGCAGACGTCTTTAACGTAAGTGACGGAAACTCATATAAAAAACAGCTTCCCGAAAAAGCTGTAATTTGGGCTTTTTTGAAAAACTCCAAATTTTAGCTTTTAAAAAAGCTGTATTTTGGCTTTTTAAAAGCTATTTCTACTTTAAAAGTGCTTTTGAAGTTTGCAGTCAAACACCTATTTTTTCCTAAAAACAACTTTTGCGGTAGAAAAAAGTACTTTTGAAGTCTCCAAAAGCTGAACCAAACAGATGTGATTGACACTTAGGTGATTAGTAACTGGGAAGGTTGCGATTGTGTGTGGTTACGGTGATGTTGGTAAGGGTTATGCTTCTGCTTTGAAGTAGGCTGGAGCTGTGTTATCGTAATAAGAGTTTTTCTTTTTTTATAAATATTTGTGCTCTTGAGGTAAAAATAATAAAAATTTTATTTTAAATTAAGACATCCTTCTTTTTAAATTTTAATTAAAAAATTATTATAAAAACTTTAATTACATGCCATATAAATATTAATCGACTAACAAAATATAATTAAAATGATAATTAATTTAATTTTTAAATTTGACTTGAATTAATTTAATTAATAATTATAATAAATTATTAATTTGTGTTAAATTTAATTAGTTCGATATGAATTTAAAAATTAAGTTAAATCATCTTCTAAGTAATATTTGATTAATTTATATATAATATTTATATCAAGTATAATTTAAGCATTATTTTTAACTAAAATCTAAAAGAAGAGATTGTTCTAAAAAATAAAAATTATTTGAATATAGTAGAAGAATTTGATTTATGCGTAATTATGACTGTGTAAATAATATTGAAGAGTTTGGAACTTTTGAAGATGACGAGATACAATCTTCTCTAGAAATATAATTTTGATTATTATTATTATTTTAAATTTTATATTAGATTCAAATTTAGTTTAAATTATTAGATTTGATTTATTATTAGTTCATTATAAAATAATGGATATTGATATCTTTTTATTTCAATAATTTTTTTTTACTTGCTCTTATTATTTCTTATTTATTTTATATTAATTTTATGACAATTTATTACCGTTTAAATCTTTCCTTTATCTGTTGGTCAGTTTTTAAAACATTACAAACAAGCAAAACCTTGTAATCTATTTGTGGTCCGACGTGGCAAAATCTGGGCGGTCAATGAATTCGACAATCAAAGAGAGGGAAACAAGCAAGTTCAAAAAGAGGCCATTACTCGTGGCTAGGGAGTGGAGACCTTCACCGGCATTGTGAGAGAACTTCAGATCCGATCAGCTTCAACTAAACCGCCGACCGGCGTTGTAGTGTAGTAATTCTTAGTCGGAGAATATGAAGAAGCCGAATCACCGATCTAAACCAGCGTCCCCCTCCGGTTCCTCGGACGATCGGAAACAGCAACATCACGAGAAGAGAGTTTGCAATTTGGAGAAAGAAAATGAAGCTCTGAAGGTTGTTTTTCTGGTTTAGCATAATTCTAATTCCTGATTTATAGGTGGTGATTTTGCAGAGTCATTCTTGTTTCAGTGATGCTTTTTGAGTAACTTGAACCGGTTTGGCTCGTTAGAAAAGTTAGGTGACTAGGAAGAACTTAGTTATTGTAGACTTTAAATCGTATTGGTGTTTGATGTGTTTGGTTTGATCGTTGAACAGTTGGATCCTTTCTGGAGATTCTTGGTTCGCTCTGTTCTATTTTTGTTGGACTTGAACAATATAAGCAAGCTTTAATTGAAAAAAATCTATTGTTTTGAAAATACGGGATATAGACAATTGCGATTATAATAAAATGGTTTGAATTTATGCTTACTTAGTAGTCTAGTGGTCAAACGTGGAGGCATTCTTTTGTGAATTTTTTGGTGACTTGACAGAGGGAGATCGAGGAGTTGAAAAGCAAATTGGCTAGTTTTTCCCCTACTTCTGTTGATAGGTTAAGAAAACAGAAAGATAGGGAACCTCAATTGTCTGCGATAGAAGAACAGGTGGGTTTGAATTGAATTCGTGAATTCTTTAATGCCAATGTTTATTTCTTATAACGTGCATTTGATTTCTTTTCAGGTTGTGGAGTTGCAGAAGAAATTAAATGCACATTTTCAGCTCTCTAGTCAAAAACAGAAGAGGGGAGAATCAGGAAAGCCGCATCATGATGAAATCCAAAGATTAAAGGTTCAAAAGGTACCATTTTTCTCTCCAAGGCATATTAATAGTAAGTTCTTTTGCATTCCAACCATGCAGCTGACAACTATGTGTTTTCTGCATGAAGGTTGAACTTCTGTGCAAAATCAAGTTACAATCTGTTCAATTCAGGCTGTCTAAAGCTTTGCTGGAGAAAGAAGTTCTTCAAGTATGTACTAATTATTTTGTGGTTTTTCTTCCTGCAGATTTTGGTAGCTAGTTAATATTACACCCTAGATCTGTGTATGTTCAGCTTTGTTTATGAGTTAGTTTTGAACTTTGACCAAGCTTTCTGCCACAACTTGAAGAGCTCTCTGTCTCCATTGCCTGCTTTAATGTACTTCAAATTGAACCCATTCTACTTTGCATTCCGCTCCTTATAAGTATAGGCATTCAGTTTCGATCCTGTTAGATGGAATGAAGTTGGACATAATCCAAAATTCTGCCCACTGTACTAGATAATATCCTAGCCTTACGTATTACATATACATGAAGTTTAAGTACTCTGTTTGCATGTCTGGTATTGTTTCTATATTTTCTTTCTTGTCTTTCTCGACTGCATGATGTGTTAAGCTAAGCTCTGCTGTTTACTTTGACTTGTGCATGCGCTTCTGCATTATATTCTATAAACAGCTCAAGAAAGAGCAGAGAAGGAATGCATATGAAATGAGGAAGTTGTTGGCTCTGAATCAGCGGCAGAAGCTGGTAATTTGGTGTCGAATTGTTTCTATATGGGGGAGTATTTTTTTGTTTCCTTTAACATCTCATCAAGAGTCAGTTTTGTCGCTGCTAAACACTTTTCTCATTCTGTACAAAATCAGGTACTGCAGCGAAAGACAGAAGAAGCTTCAGTAGTTACTAAACGGTTAAAACAGATTCTAGAAGCTCGAAAGGCTTTATCTCAAAAAGTTTCTGGTTGGATAAAATGCTAATGAGTGTATAACATTCCTGTTTCTTTGATCATGGTTTCCAAGTTTTACATTTTGTCAAAATCTCATGCAGGTAATAGAGATGGCAGTCCTGGAGTTCAGGTATGCTAATGAAATTTGAATTAGTCCATGATGCATTCTTTTATATTTCGGGACATGATGGTTGCGATCATGAAGCTTTTAGTAAAATCTCCTGGGGAGTGTCTGATGCCATTTGCATAAAAGTATTGTCCTACAAGGCAAAACTTGTTCTGAATTTGCCTACTTATGTGGCCAAACCATCTTGAACTTCTGCACAGAAACCCCTTTGCTCAATTTGGTCTTCATCTGAATGCTAAAGTATTTAAGGAACACTTTTACCAATTACCCACAGAAGTCATTATTTTATTAAATGGAATCATGGTACTCGAGGGAAACATTTGGGAAACATTCTTTCTATTGCGCAAGTATTTGCAGTTCAAATTAGACTCAGTGATTTGTATAGCGTAAGAAATTAATATGCTTGGATTTGTATCTCGAAGTTATGCATGGGGATGGTAGTTGATCTTTCTTCAAATTGTATTGATCTTCGCTTTGCTATTTATATAAAATCCCTTACTATAACTGTACGATATATATCTAACTTAGATGGCAATGGCGCAGGGTATTGAAATCGAACTTAAAATCGCTGAGAGAGTGGAGGAAATACGTTCTGAATTCGAGCGTCAAATGGAAGAGTAAGCTTTTATAATGGCTCAGCTTCTTGGCCCTTTTTCGGTTTTCTGTAATTTCTATTTTCTTTGGTCCGTGGGTTTCCGTGCAATTTTTTCTACTTGACTTGCCCAAGCTAACATATTCTACTTGAGAATATTGAGACGGATGGCCATAAATTACTGCAGCTGATCTTTTGAACATATGGAAAAGATGATATATGCGTTTATGATGTTGGAAGCCCACTAACCAGTCATTAGTTGATCTAAATATCATTAACGTATCTTGCAATTTGTCGTTATTGAAATTTTTAACCCTTATTTGGTCTTTCAAGTTGATTTACCCAATTGAGTTTGGATAGGATGGCTGATGAGGTTAGGAAATACGAGGAAGAAGCAGAAATGTTGAGAGAAGAAAATCTTCGGTGAGACTCAGCTGCCGAGCCTTCTGCTCAAGATTCGTATTTCACCATCTCAAGCAGTTTGATCATGATAACCGATGCACAAGAACTTGCTGAAATATTTAATCCTTTGTTTTCAGATACTTGTTACAGGAAAAAGAAGTTGACTGCGTGGCGAGGGATTCGGAGTTAAAAGACCTGAAAGACGAAGTAGTCAGACTAAGTAGTCTCATTGGTCAGCTGCGAATGCCAAAAGCACAAGTTGTGACTAGGAATCCCCAGGTGATTAGATTGGTTATCTTTCTTTTCTCCGTTTTGCAGTCTGCATAACTGGTCCCCATAGTTCGAAAAACTGAATGTATATTAAAGCCATTCGGTTTACTTGTTACTCACTAAGAGGGTTTTGGATCTCATTCTTATTGTGTTTTGTTGATCAGATTGACCTTGTTAAATCCCTTTCCCCTGTTGAAAGTAGCATGGGATCAACAGACCTTCGCTCATCTGGATCAGAATATTCCACATGCCACAGCGATTTGGTAGAGAAATCAACACCAGTAGCATGCTGCTCTTGCACTAAAAGGTCTCTATGCAAGACGACGAAATGCGAGTGTCGAGCTGTTGGGAGCTGTTGCGGAGCAAGTTGTGGATGCGCAACTTCTAAGTGCAGAAATAGAGAAGCATCAGTGACCAAGACAGACGGTTCACTCCAGCAAGTGGTTCAGGACTCCGTGCTCTGTTCTGAGACCATGGAAATGGAGAAAGCAGCCCTTGTTTCCCAAGATCCTGATTTGGATAAGGACTCTGCAGCAGGAAGGAAACCTTTGCGTGAGATTGGGGGTACACTGGTATGCTACTTTCTGCACTTTTTATTCTAATTTTTTGTGAAGGCATGTCGTTTCACTTTTTCTCGATTTTTACAGAGAACCTTTTGAGGCAGGTAACTAGTTCTCTATTTTAAAAATGAAACCAGTTTTCTTCTAGTAATTTACGCTTTAGACATCTTAAACTCATTGGAAATGATTTATTTAAATGAAAATTTCACCAGACTTCCAAGTTATCAAATCAGATTATGCTGGCAGGATAGCCTTAACATTTTTTAATGTGTTGAGGGAGTTAAGAAGTTGGATGCACTTGATGCTTTCAAAATGATCACCCAAAACTCATTGCAATGATCTATTTGTAATTTGGAATTGGATTTGCTCACTGACAGAAAACCTAAATTCATACAGATGAATATAAGTTCTGCACATTCAGATCAGGAGATCAGAGTGCAGAAACCCGTTGTCCAGCTTGATAATGCAGAAGATAGTTACCTACAAACAGCAGATGCTGTGGACTCGATGAAAGTAGAAAAAGTCATTGTCGCTGAAGTTCCTAAGAGATTAACAAGGGGCAAACGGTCCAAGAGAAAATCATTAGTGAAGATTTGTTAGAAGGAAGTCCAACTGTTACCTGCTCGGGGAAGTCCTATTTTGGCTAGGAAAAGCACAAAAATGAAGGACCCTTGTATTCGGCATTGAAATTGATTTGGTGTGTGCATTTCAGATGATAAGGATATGCTACAGAAGAGATATACTAGAAACCCCTAACGAGAAGTGGTTGAAACTACTACGAGTGCGATTTTTCTATTCAATACTAAAGTGATGTTCATCTGAATTGTTGGGCTTGGTAATTTGATTGGTTGTGTTGCTTGTTTACGTGCTCCTACTAATTCTTCAGAACAATGCAACAAATACACGTAGGTGAATGATATCCTGTCACTAGAACACATTGTAAAAGAATTGTGAGCTTTCAAGACAATAGGAGGATCATCGTTCTCCATTTTTCTCATTATATGATAATATGAGACCTTTTAGAATCCTAAAACTTTTTATCCACCCTAAAATTACCATGACCTACCACACTTGTCTTCTATTAGATTGAACAATAAACCATACTGAGGTGCATATATGGAAAGCCATATTCAAAATTTAACAGATTGTCGATAACAAACGACCTAACAACTGAAGACAAATAAGCCACAATCTTAACTCGAGTCTGCCTATTCAATAAGCTCTCACAACAAACACTTGTTTAATGTTCTAATGTTTCACTAAACTCGTTCTATGGCTGATTGAAACTGATCCTTCAATGGTTTCCATGTTCTCAAAATAGCTTAACTTCCCTACGATTTAAGCTTTGTAACCCAATAATCCAGTTGTTCGGCAACACATGCCGATCCAGTAGAACCATAAGAGCTGAATTTCTTGACTGAATTTTCTACTCCAAGATATTCATAAACATCTTTCTCGAAAACTTTGTTTATGATCTGCATTTCATCAAGGCTTAGATCCTGAAGCTGACAGTTCTTTGAGACACACAATGCCACAGCCCTTCCAACTATATCATGAGAAGTTCTAAATGGCAATCCCTGTAGAATAAAAATGGAAATTAGATGTTGATATTTATGTCATACTACAGAAATGTATTTATCTTTTATGTGAGGAAAATTAAGGTGAAAGTACAGTAGCCAAACATATCATCTTCCTCTTGAGGCTCTTGGTTCTAATGGATCCAAACAAATCACAAAATCGAACAATTAAAGCTTGAAAATTGAAGGAACTTTAGCTATTTCAAAGGTAAAGAAAAGTAAAATTGAAGCTTGCCTTCTTCACAAGATAATCAGCAAGTGTCGTAGCATCAAGATGGCCAGCAGGTAGAGCCTTCTGAATTCTGTGCTGATTAAAGGTAATGTTCTGTGCAAACTCAGCTGAAACTTCAAGCATTCCTATAATGGTCTTCACACTATCAAATACAGGTTCTTTATCTTCCTGTAAAAAGATGAGTCACAATTGATCTCCAAAAACTGCAGAAAATTGCCAGAAGAAGAGGATACAGGATGATAACTCCATAATGGATACAAGCGCACTCTAATACAAAATTAGCAAAGAAGCATGTAGATGTACATTTGTAAAGAAAAAATCAATAGAAGGCCAGTCCCTGCTGCCATAAAAATAGGCAGCACTAGCAGTCCCCAAAATTTGTTAGACTACCTGTAAATCACGATTATAAGCAAGTGGAAGCCCTTTACACAATGTAAGCAGGGTAACCAGGTCTCCTATGACTCTGGCAGACTTTCCTCGAACAAGTTCCATAGGATCTGGGTTTTTCTTCTGAGGCATGATACTACTTCCAGTAGACACACAATCACTAGGTGTGATAAACCCAAACTCCTCAGAGGCCCACAATACCCATTCTTCACCAAGTCGAGAGAGATGAACAGCTGTGATGGAATTAGCAGAGAGAAACTCCAAGACAAAATCTCGATCTGAAACTGCATCGATACTATATAGAAATAATCAACATGACCAACTAGCCAAGGAAGTTCAGTGTACATGAGCAACTAACAGGGTAAGTATGATGAGTAAAATGATGCACACTGGCAACCGGTTTACAGTTCTGAGATGCCACGGTCAAGTAGCTGACCTTTTAGGAACTGGGCTGCATCAAAACTGTTCCTTCCAAAAATATTTTACTCACAACACCCATGAAATGCACAGCATACAAGGAAGCATCTGAGCATAAGTTTGAAAGCAGGGTCTAAAATTTTGGGAAGCATACATCAATTTGTTTCTTTTGAAGGAAAATAATTGCAAAACCAATAACTTGTAGGTACAGCAATATCATGGATGTTTGACGAAGACCAACTGGCTAGAGACTTCACTGTGCAATAAACCAGAACCAGATGAGGACTTCAAATTAAAGGGGCTTTTAACTGGAAATTCTGCATTACTTAGGTTCCTTCATAAGATCCTTATGGCCATCCAATATGAAAGGTATTTATGAATTTTGAAAAAGAAGCATAAACATTAACGTGTAAAGAGATAAATTCTCTGGAGCACAATACCTGTTCCTCATAGGAGAAGTAAAACCCAAGGCATCTGAAGTCATAAACCTATTGACGGGTAAGCCAGTGCCAGCCAATGCACATGCACCCAGAGGGCAGAAATTCAGCCTATCTCGACAATCATGTAAACGACCAGCATCCCGTTCAAGCTGCAACACAACATTGATGGTAATTTAACTTCCCTGGTAATTTCATGAATTACAAGAGCATTGTAGCTGACTTTGTGCAAATCCTTTACATGTGCATATCATGTCGATATTTCAATATTGAGTCCATAATCTCTCATCAACATGAACTAGAAGAAAGAAATCTGAACAAATCTCAACCTACTTATCAGAAATATCATTGTTAGGCAATCGGAACTTGAGAACAAGATAGAATAATAGGTAATAGCCAAGTTAGTACCTGCTCAACATAAGCTAGCAGGAGATGAGGCAATAACACTGGCTGTGCCCTTTGCAAATGAGTGTAACCAGGAACTATAAGCTCCCTATTCTTCAATGCCAAACTTACTAATGCAACCTGTAGGTATTTGATACAAACAACAATCCTATCAATGGCATCACGACACCACAGGCGAAAGTCAGTCAAAACTTGATCGTTTCTACTCCTTGCTGTATGGAGTTTCTTAGCAGGCTCTCCAATCATATCAGTGAGTGCTGCCTCAATGTTCATGTGCACATCCTCTCGGTCAGTCCTCCACTTAAACTTGTCAGCTTCAATAAGCTCTTGAATCTTATCAAGACCTTGTATAATTTTATCCTTATCGCTGCTACTTATGAGTCCCTACAAGACCGGCATAGAAATTTTAATTGCATGCATTTTACTTACTAAGGCATAAACTAGAAAGAATTATGATGGTTGGGGAAAAAAAAAACACTGTAGAGGACATACATATATTTCAATAGACTAAATTAACATATAATATCAAGACTTGTACCCAGTCCCTGTAATTCAGTAAAAAATTCAACACCATTTCTCCTGAACCAGCTTTTTTGTGAATGGAAAAAAATTTCATAAAAGAATAGCAATTGCAATAGCATATTCATTAATCATTTAGTTGCAATACAAACAAATTCTTAATCTTTAATGCATACATAACTGGAAAGAAAACTTAGACCAGAAGCCCTAACCTCGATGAAAATCTTTAGATGTGATCAAATACTCTATAAAGCCAAACGGTTTTCAGGGTAATGAAACGACCCCATAAAAAAGCCACCATTCCACGGAATTTTTCCCAGCAACATAGCTAGTATAGAGAACAAAGTTTTCAACCAAAAAAAGCACTGCAAAAGATTTTTAAAAAAAGAAGAAACTAAGTAAAAGGAACCTGGTGGGCTAGCATAGAAGCATGAGCCTTACTCCCCATGATGTCATGCTTATACAACTCCTTATCGAACGATATAGATTCAGTGAACTTCTCCACAATATCAGTCACGCTCTCTTCGAATCTACCTCCCCAGAGCTTGACCTCCTTCTCCTTGATTTCACTTCCAGTCTGGGACGAACCAGCCATAGCTCTTAAAGAACGAAAACCCCGGGGTTTTGACTTGGGTTTGTTGGCAAAAGATACAAAGATCAAGTCTTTGGACCAAGTGTGGTCAGAGAGAGCAACAGCCGTTGATGGGTAATGAAGAGAAGACAGTGACGAGAAGAGCTGGTGGGATTCCATTTAGAAGAAGACGGCTGAGAAATGGGGAATAGATCATCTGCCCAAGTGTGCCCCGAGAGAGCAGGTGGTGTGACGAGCAGGTGGACTGTGAGTGTGTACTTGGGCTTTGTTGCGCTCCTCGTCGTCGGTGGAGATTTTGAATTGTTTATACGTGCATCAATCATTCATTTGGTCCGACTTTATTATACAAAAATAACGTCATTTTAATATTTTAAACTAAAAAATTCGGTTAAGCTGAAATGGGGTCAGATTACTTTTTAGGGGTTGTTTGTTTCTGTTTGTTTCGTTTTTTATTGTTGTTTTTGTAAAGAGAAAAATAAGTAAGTAAAACGTATTTAGCTTATTCTGTTGTGATTTTTTATGTCTGAAAATAAAAAAATCACAACTGTTTTACAAAAATTAAAAAATATCGTTTCTCTAAATTTTGACAACATATTTTCTTTAACAGAAAATCAACATATCCTCATTTTCTATCTCGATTAATAATAATAATTAAAAAGTACAAAATTTATAATAATAATAAGAAGAAGAAAATTAATTTGCTATAATAAAATTAATAATAAAATTAAAAATATTAAAAATAGCAAGTAGAAAATTTATAACAATAATTAATAATAATAATAATAATAATAAAATTAATAATAATAAGAGGGGTGGTGGTGGTGGTGGTGGTGGTGGTGGTAATAGTAGCAGCAACAGTAATAATAATAATAATAAATAAAATTAATAATAATAAGAATAACTTAATAATAATAATAATACCAAACATATTTTTATTTTCAGTTTTTTATTAGAAATCTCAATCAAGCAGGTTTTTATTTTCAATTTTTATATTGCAAATCTTTACCAAATGAGTTTTTGTTTAAAAAATCATAAACTAAAAACAGAAAACAGAAAACAGAAATAAAAAATAACAACTGAAAAATAAAAGTAGAATCAAATGGGCGCTTAATTAATCGGGTTTAAACTCAAACTCGAGCCGATTACCTATGTTCTAAGCTCGATTCAGCCCAACCTATTAACATTCTTGTATAAACAATATCATGCATTTGAGTTTACCTTTTTTTTTAATTTTTCACGAGATATTTTAGGAGGGTCTCAATTATAGGAAGGTACCTTTAAGCTATCCACATCCAGACTAATCCCCGCTCTTGAGTCCGATAAGTCCCTTTGTGTGAGGCAAAACTCTGACCTCAAATTTTAAACAACTGCATACATGAGAGCAATTTGAACCTGCAATCTCATTTAAGCTAGAAGAGCCCCTTACAAACTTACGTGCACCTTAGAGTTTGAGTTCACCTTGTTAACTCTACGACATGCCTTTCACAGTAAAATCGAGAGGGGAGTTGCTCATGCACGCGGTTTTCAATCATAAGAGACACGTTCAATAAAAATACAATTCCTAAAATGACGGATATTGAGATTATCCTTGTGTAGATTTAGTTAATAATGATGATGAAAAGAGAGCCAATCTTCAATTCGATCCTTATTAGGGATATTGTTCCATGTTAGAAAAACTATTAAGAACTATATATTGGATGATATAAAATTATAAATTCCATCATATTATCATTTATTTTTTACGAATAAAATTTAACTATAAAACAAATCAAAATCTAAGCATTATTTTAATTATAAAAATTACTTAATATTTATGTTATTAATAAAAATTGAAAAAAAAATTTGTGACATTTCCTCCTTGTCATAAGCATACCTTTTTTTTATATAAATTATCACAAATCCAAGTTACCAACTTACATAAATTAAGATCCACCTTTTATTACCATGGAGAATCACTTTAAAAAAATAAAATTAAAAAATTTATAGGCTATTTCTATTTGAATTAAAAGACAAAAATTAGAACAATTGTGTAATGAAAGAATGAACAAATTAGTTAAGCAATTTTTATCAATATAAATATAATTTATTGTAGGCTCACTAGTTTAAATTATTGCAATAAAAATGGTAAAGTAGAATTAAACAACATTTTACAATTCAAAATAAAGATTTACACAAATGAAATTTATGTAAAAGTGATCAATTAATTCATGTGAGAGTTAAAGCTCCAAAAGGGGAGTTGGAAGTTTTTCTAATAACGCATCAAGGTGGGTTTCATTGGTAATATTATGACAATACTAGATAACATAGATATCATTATAAGAAAGTTGATTGTTGAAATGATACTTAATAGTATAAAAACAATTCAAGTAGGAGAAATACAAAGTATGAATTCTTTTTCCAAAAAACGATATGATAATGTGTTTGAAATTAAATGTCGAACTTAATTTTATAAGGAAATAAAGCTTAATTAACTAAAACAAAAAAATTAATAATAAGATTTTGAACCCATAATTTCACAATATAAAATATGTATATTTCTCTGTTTTAAAATTTTGTAACCAATTAATTTCTCTGTCTTGATGCTTTCTTATTTACAAATACCTTTTCATAGATGATTTATGTTTGGTAACTATAAATTTTGATGGGTAAGAAAATGACTAGTTTATATCCTTTATAATTTAATTCAATATGTTCAATATATAACTGACTGAGTGATTAGGAATATTTAGCTATTTAATTATTAATTGGACTTGAACACAATTAGTTAATCAAATATTGGGTATATTATAGCATTCTCCTATTTTACCTAATCATAAGATAATCATATAATTAAATAGCATTACTTCTAGTGTACAACAAAAAATTATGGAAGTTCAACATAAGTAACTTTGTAGGGAAACTAATAAATGCATATTATGATGATTATATATTATTTATACAATATACTTTCTCCTATATACTACAACATTCATTACTCATCATACTAGGTCCATAAATCTACAATTATATCTTTTAGACTTGCCTCTTAAAATATCAAAATACAAATGTATACAATATCATAAAACATTAAATCATTAATGTAGAATCATAAATATATAAAATAAGGTCAAATATCATCATAAACAAATATCATTCTATGATACAACCAAGATCGGTTCTATGTATATGGTCCTTAAATATCATTGATTTCAATTCCTTACTTTACAGAACTACTATCATTAGATTAATACTAATATGCTTACTACGGACTATTCATTTTTTAACTTCCTCCTTAATGGCAAAATATATTAATTTTATATGTTTGACACTTTTTGAATATTTGGACGACAGATTCTAAAGCGTCAAATCTTTTAAGATTTTTTCAATTAAGTAAATAACATTTGAGAAAACCTAGTAACTCGGTTTAAATAGTTATTTTTGCTAGCATTTTGTTGATTTGACTAATGGAAATACCTTTGGCTATGACACAGTTTTTCACGTAAAAAATTAATAAAAATGTAGGCATCCACATGTAGAGAAATCAATGGGTCGGCCCAAGCCCAGGTCAGGACCTCGGGCCAGCATATATATTTATTTTTAAAAAACTTCAAAAACGACGTCATTTTTGAAGTAACGGTCGGGAAACCATATATATTTATTTTTAAAAAACTTCAAAAACGACGTCATTTTTGAATTAATTGTCGGCCTTTGAAGTTTTTTAAAAATAAATATATATGGTGGCCCGAGGTCATGGGCCGAGCTGGGCCAACCCAACCTTGGCCCGTGGCCCGATCGGGCAGACCATAGTCGACTCGTGGCTTAGTCAACCCAGGCCAAAATCGGGCTAACATATAACCCGTACCTATCACCTACCCATTTTATTTCAAAACAACCTACACCATCTTAATTTACCATGTACCCATTTATCCCCGACATCATTATCTTGGAAAACATCCTCCGCTCCTCTTTGTTGCCTACAACTAGAAGCACCATTACTGCATTACATTTGAGTTCTTCTCCTCTTTTTTTCCATTTTTCTATACGACTTTAGTATTTCTCTTTCTTTCTTTCTTTCTTTCCACATACCTCCCTTGTCCAAAACTTCACTGCTAGGTACATTTTTCCTTGTATGTTGGCTGTTCATTTTTGCATTCAGTGTTGTATTTTGGTGTATTTTGTTGATTTTATGTTTTCATTCTACTTGTGTGCATCAAGTTAGAAATGTAAGCACATATGACAATTTGTTATATTGCTACATCTTTTACTAGTATTTCATCAAAAAGCTTGCAGTATTTCATCAAACAGCTTGCACATGTCAATTAAAATTGTTACTTGTAACGCCCCAAATTAGGGGTTAGATTTTGACATGCATTCATGGCATTTTTCGGGTAAATTGATTTAATGAAACTTCGGATTGATTCGGACTGTATTAAGATAATTTTAGTTTAATCTCTGAATGCATGCTTATACTGTTATTGTGAAAAGAAATCGGTTAATTTAGATAAATGATTACTCACTAAACTATAAGCTTAGCACGGTGGATTTGCCTCGTGTAGGTTCAGAGCGAGGAAATTAAAGACTGGGACGAGTCAACCGCAATGGCCAAAGGAGTCTGTTTTTGTGTTGTTAAACATGTTTTTAGTTAACACTTTTGGGCCTGTAATAACTTGGAATTTCTGTTTCTGACAGTATGATGTGATGTATTGTAAGCACTGTTTGAGATGTTGTGTGTGAACTAGTCTGATTTGATTGTACTGTCTTGGGTGGCATCCACATATCCTCCCAGAGGGTATTTGGGTGTTACATTACTATTGTGTTATGAAGTAAAGATTTTAAGGGCATTTCACAAATTTATGGGTGATATATCTTGTAAACCTATTATAAGGTTCTATTAATAGGTGGTTAAAGTTTTTTAGGTTCTAATGACAATTACATCTGGAGAGCTTCACTCGAGTCTCATGCTAATGTAAACTTATAAGTTAAGCCAAATAACATTTCTCAACTAAAATGTGGAGGTTACAAGTACTGCCTGATGGTTCTCCTTCACAAATCAAGAGGCTTAAATTAAGAACACCTTCATAAGAGGAAAAATAACACTATTAACTGATCTAAATTTAGTGAAAACTAAGTTAGTTGTAATTAAATTGAATTACAATTGATTGCAGTCAAACTAAAAACCCTTAGCATAAACAAAAGGAGCTTCTATATGGGCAGTAAAATCACATACTTCCTGATGGATATAGCTATAAATACCTTAAGTGTAACATCCCGTTATCCCGTATTAAGGTTTAGAACCCTATAATAGTGTATATGAGAGATTACTAAGAAGTTAGAAAGTGCATTTCATGCTCATGCATAATATGGCATACACACACACGCGAATGTTGATTTTTGCATATTAAAATGATTGTACATGTATTCATTGACATTTTTCGGGTATAATTGATTTATAAATGTGATTTTATTGAGAATTGTGGTTTATTTGTATTGAAAATTGATGTGGAGAGTATACTTAATGATTTAGAATTTTTGGTGAAAATTAGGAAATTTTCGAAAGTTTGGATATTTCTGGACTAAGAAAAAAAAAGCCAAGTGGTAAGACAATTGATAAATGGTAGTAGAGATAAGAGTGACATGATAATGCAAATTTCTATAAATGACTTTGGGATTTATTGACATATGTCATTGAAAATTGGGAGACAATTGGAGTTGATTGAACTTGTTTAACAAGAGAACCTAGTTTAAACTCATATAAATTGGACATGTGTCACTTGCCAAGCCTAGTCTTTAAACCACAATTATTACTAGAAAGACCATTAATTTTTTTATCTTGCTTTCTTTTTCTTCTCCGTGGCTTCTTTCTTCAAGCTTCTTCACTTACATGAATTTTCTCACCAACCTTCATCAATGTTGAACCTAGCTCTCTTTTCTTTCACTTGCTACTCTCACCTTGTTGTCTTCTTCATTTTCCATAAGAAACCTAAACCTCCTAACCTCCATTATGATGTACGTGGGTTGCATGAGAAGTTAGGGCTTCTTGGTGTTTTTTAAGAACTTATAGTTTTAACAAGTAAGTAACATGTTGATTCTCATGAGTAGTAGGAATATGAAACAAATATAGTGATTAATTGTAACACCCAAATACCTCCTGGGAGGATATGTGGATGCCACCCAAGACAGTACAATCAAATCAGACATCACACTGATATTTAGATATATTACATATCGCAGCTCAGAACAAAAATTCAAAGAATATTTACAGGCCCAAAAGAGTGAATGAAAAACATGTTTAACAATACAAAAACAGACTCCTTTGGCCATTGCGGTTGACTCGTCCCAGTCTTTAATCTCCTCGCTCTGAACCTACACGGGGCAAATCAACCGTGCTAAGCTTATAGCTTAGTGAGTAATCATTTATCTAAATTAACCGATTTCTTATCACAATAACAGTCTAAGCATGCATTCAGAAATTAATAAGCAGGCAAAATGCACTTTAGAACAGAGAACAGAACCAAAACAAATCAGAAGTCCATGAATAGAAGTGCATAATCAGAAGTCCATAAAACAGAAGTGGGTAATGGGACTTATACAGAAGACCGAAGTCTCGACACCGAAGTGTCACAGTAAAGACCGAAGTCTCGACACAAATGTGTCCATATCAGAAGCCAAAGGCTCGACACCGAAGTGTCATAGTAGAGACCGAAGTCTCGACACCGAAGTGTCATAGTAGAGACCGAAGTCTCGACACCGAAGTGTCCATATCAAGACACCGAAGTGTCACAGAAGCGCTACAGACCCTTCTAGGCATGCCTATTTACCCACAACTCGGACGGAACAAATCATTTCAGACATTTCATGTGCAATAAAATTAGCACTTCCAATCAAATAATCATGCAATAATCACCTCGG
>JAOQMR010000006.1:6140947-6164689 GCA_027563865.1 Erythroxylum pelleterianum | reverse complement strand
ATGAAATTTCGTATGAGCTTAGGAATCGAATTGAGTTATGAGTCCTAAGCAGATCAAGTTTATTGGAGGTTAACTAGCATCGTTTTATCAAGTTGTATTCGGATGACGGAAAATTCAGTTCGATTCGAGATTTCTTTGTGGTGATGGATCCCTTCCTTGTGACACGCGCGTCCAGATGTCACGTAGGACGTCAGGCCTGCGACTCACCGGGGAGGGGTTCCAACATTTTATGAAGGAATATAATTTTAATTCTGTCTCTAAGAGTTTCAAAATTTGGCTCGAAGTTGAGTACTTAGTACTGTTCCAGTTTGAGTACAATATGAAGTATTTTGTGTATAACTTGTTGAATACTGAACCAAATTGATATAATTTGGTGTCATTTGAAACTTAAGATATATGGTAACATTTGTTTAGGAGAAGGTTATGCCTAATTACCTCAATTCCCTTGTCATAATGACCATGGAAAAATTGACCCGAAAAATATATTTTGAGAAAAAGTTGGAATGATCAACTGATTGATGAACTTGGAATAAGTTTGTAATATTGAGCTGTAAACCTAAGTTCAAATTTGACATATATGAGTTTTGAAGTATGAATGATCATGAGATAAAAATAAAGGAAAAATACCTGAGATTGTCATTGAGCATGCATTGTACATAATCCATCTACACATTTGTGCATAAATGAATATTTATAATTGTGCAAAGTTATGATATGTGTATGTATTGCATGATATAGAAGAGCGATTTGAGCGACGACATTCAGACGTTGCCGGGACTTTGAAGCAATAGCTTTCTCGAGCAAACTGTGAGTAACCTAGACAGTCTCACATAATTAATTGTTTTTTAAACTCCGTATTGAATTATTTTGTGAATGTGATTGTGTTGATTCCGAACATTGAATATTCGAGCCGTTTGATGCATGAATAACATATTGGAAGTGTTCCTTGTATGTGAATTTGACGAAATAGGTGATACTCAACAATTATGTTGAATGCCTGGCCAAGGTCCGATAGTAAATGTGAATGTGATTGTGATGCATTTCATTACATGAATGCATGACAACATAAAGGCTGTTGTGATCGGAGTAGCCACTAAAAAAGAACTTAAAGCTCATAATGTGATAAAAGCCTCTAGCTCATTTGTGAATGTACTCGGTATCCACTAAGGGATATAAAACATTATCTGAAACAAGCCCGGTATCCACAAGAGATATGGGCTAGTAAAAAGGCACTCGGTTATAACAAAGTAATAAATAACATTAAGTATTATGTGCATTGCATTTATAATTGATATATATGTTTTAAATGATTAAAATGATCTATTTGACAGCTCTAAATGTGATATGTGAAGTAAGTGATATGTGATGCTACATGATAAATGAAATGATGTGAATTGTGTGAATATATGATGTGGTGTGTTATATAATTTGAGTGAACCATCGAGAATGGTTAGCTCACTGAGTTCACAAAACTCACTAAAATTTACAACATTGACATTTCAGGTTTGATAGAGGATACTAGTGACAGAGAGACTATAGAAAAAGTATAATTTTTGTACTTTTGGAAAGAAGAAATGACTCAAAGGTCGGTCAGTTGAGACTGAAGGATCTAGATAGCATTTTTGTATAGTTCCTCATGTATGTAGATTGTATGTATACAGAGATGCAAACTCTGATAGTTTTCAAAAATGTATATATGTAGATGTTGTTGTATATAGGGATGAAATATGAATTGCTACAATGTACATATTTGGTTTTATGAAATGAAATGAGGAATTTGAGTTTTTAAATAGTGTGAAATTTACGCATTAAATGATGAAGCCATGATTTAGTGTTGTGATTGCACTAGCATCCCACCTTTGTGGGGTACGTATTCGGATATCATTCAAAATATCGGGTACGTGTCTCATAAGAGTAGGGTGCTACATTAAGAATAAACTAAGATAATTATAATAAAAGGGCATAAGTTAATCCATAAGAATAAGAGAGAGAAAGAGAGGAGGGAGAGAGAGAGACTATATCTGAATGTATGTATAATAATCGAACGGGTCAACTCCAACTTCTCATATATACAATATAGCATACATATAATGTGAAACCCACAAATAGGAAACAAATAAAAACAACCCAACATTAACCAAAACTTAGTAGCCTAGCCTAAAAAATATTAAACATATATAAAAGCCATTAACTGTAAATAAATGAACACACCAACAAAATCAAGTCTTTTACTTCATTTTTCTGTTAATTATTTCCAGCTGGTAAGTGTGTTAATGCATCATATCTCTCTTCCATGTGACACTTCTCTCATGTGTTCACTCATTTTAGATGTTTTGCAGCAAATTGTGAGGAAATTGTAGAGGTTAACAACCTCAAAATCTCTTAACACATAGGTAAAATTCCAGCAACTATTATATGCTTTTATTATGATTTCTAGTCATCTTACGCTATTTTATAGTTGGATTGCATGTTGTGATTGTTTGGTAAAGTCATGAAACGAGATAAAAATCAAGAAAAGGTGGCTAGAAAATGAGAAAAGAAGAGGAGGTAAGAGAAGAGGAGAGGGTCAAGAAGATGATAATTTTGGGAAAATTGAAGTTGCATTAAAAGGCAAAATAGGAAATGCAAAAAGTTAAAGGTAAAACTGGAATTTACTTGTAAAAAGGGCATTTTTGGTATTAATGGAAATAAGAGAGGGTAAAATAAAACTTTTAATAGTTAAGGGGATTTTAGTAATTATAGTGCTTAGGTTAGTAAGGATTTTTTTTACTGATTAAGAATAAAATGGAAAAGGGATTAATGTTGGATTATTAAGAGTAATTGGGTTGGAAATTTTCTTAAATTAGTCTCATAGTTTGTAATCTCTAAGTTCCAAGAGCAAATTAAGGAGTAAATTGGACCATTAATTATTTGAGTTCGAAATTCAGGTAAGGATAACCTCAAACTATACTCTAAGAATAGTGTGTCGTTTTGTTATTAATCAATTATTTTATAGTAAATGATATTTTTCATTAGTCATTAATTAAATTTATAATTAAAAGTTACATACATAAATTATGTTTATTTTATTTCACAAATAATTAACAAAGTACAAGGTGTTTCACTTTTATATTTGTTACATATTATGAGGTGCATTGCTTGTTAATTTAGCAGAAAATGTGTTAATTAAATAGATATTGTTGATAATATGTTGTGAATAAATGGAGTAAACCGTGAACTTGTGGCTTGCCTAGGATAGGCTACATTCAATGGTCATAGATTGATAGGTAATTTAGATATAAGCGAGTGATGACTAGGTATCTATTCGTGGAGCAGGTACTGAGGCATCCTAAATCCTGAGGATGTCTTGTGCCGATTGTTAAGTGTCGAAGTGGTACTGCGATATCCTAAGTCTTAGGGATATCATGTGTGATGGCTAAATACTGGAGTAGTACCGAGGTACCAAGTGAAATTGAGAAATTGAGGTACCCTGAGTTGATATTTATACATTTAATTACATTTCCCCTTGGTGAGAGATTATGAGGAGTAGAGGTGAGCCAGCAAACCATTGAATGTGATCCTACTAGGTTAAGAAGGGCTTAGACAATTAAGTTAATTATGGGATAAATCATAAAAACAGTTATATATTAATATTAGTGTTAATCACTACTTTGGTAAAATTTTAGGTTTTTGTTAATTGTTCAGAGAAACTGAGTATTGATGTGTATATTCATATTATATGAATGTTTTAATCACTTGACTTTTATATATTGAGTTATTTGATTTTAAGGATACAATCGATGACGCTTACTGGGTAAGTAGCTCATCCCTTGACACTATATTTTTAGGAGATAAAGAAATTGCCGATAACCCCAGTGTACGATTCTGACAGAGTAGAGTTTAGGTGGAGCCAATAGATTAATTCAATAGATTTGTTTTATTGTATATATTTTTGTTAACATGACAATTCGGGTGGTTGTATTGTATGGAATACTTTTGTGACTAAGGAACATCTATTTTTTTATACTAATAAGGATATTGGAAATTAAGTTATGATTTGTGAACAATTTGGATAATTGTAGTTTAAGAATTTTGGGAGCGTCATGTTAGATGGTATTAGAGTGGGTTTATGTTCTTAGGGACGTATTGAGTAAAAAAACTAATGATGTGTTCTTGTCTTATCTAGGATGGTTTCAAAAAAGGATAATGCTAGCCTAGAGTTGACTAGAGAACCGAGTAATTTGATCCACACTTCGGATGTGCTAGATCAGGAGATGCCCGAACAAACCAAGTAGGAGGAAAGGTGTCAGTGTCACCATAGATGATGTAGTTCTTTCAGTTGATGCATCAGGCTGTTACTACAGCTCCAGTCCAATATGATTATAGGGTGGATCATAACTATGTATAGATCGGTAAGATGGGAGTAGTAGAGTTTCGAGGTACTACTGATCCTGAGGAGGCTTAGACATGGTGGGAGCAAACATAGTTAGTTTTAGACCATCTAGAGTGTTCCTTAGAAAGAAGGTTGTAGTACATCGTTTCCTTATTCCAGAGCAATTCACTGACTTAGTGGAAGTCAGTGAAGAGATCTTATGAAACACGAGAGATTACTTGGTAGGAGTTCTAGAGAGAGTTTATAGATGAATACACTCCGCAAATATATCACGATCGAAAAAATATGGAGTTCATGAGTTTGGTTCAGACAAAAGAGATATCAGTGGCAGATTATGAGGCCCGCTTTGCAGCATTGTCTAAGTATGCATTAGAGGCTATAGCAAATCTAGAAAATATATGTTATCGTTTTGAGCAGGATTTGAGGATGGATATTCACTTAGGTTTGGGAGCTACTACTTATGATTTCAAAAAGTTACTAGAGAATGCACCCAAAGTAGAGGTTGTAATAGAACAAGGCAAAAGGATAGGAGAGCTAAAGAGGCGATCGAAGAGTCATTATGAAGAGAGGAGTCAGTCAGTTAAAAGGGGAGTTGTCCCTTATGGTCTACCGATGTAGGGGATCTAGAAGAGCTGATGCTACATCAAGTAGGAGTGGTAGTTTCTATAGGTCTAGTAGAGATCGAGTAGTTGGCAGGGATTCAGGCCAGTATAGCTGTAATGCCCCATATTAGGGGTTAGGAAATTACGGAAAATATTTTCTTATTTGTGCATAAGCATTTTGGCATGCATTCATGACATTTTTCGGGTAAATTGGTTATAACTGAAAATTTTGGATGTATTTGGAATGTATTAAATGTGATTTAGCAATTTTGCACATTTCAAGTATTTTTAGAAATTTTTGGAGAATTATTTTTGAGTTAAAATTTTATTTGGAGAGTCATATTATTATTTCAGAATTTTGGGTGAATTTTAGAAATTTTCGAAAAATTTTGGGTATTTTTCGATTAAGAAAAATAACTAACTAAATAAATAAAAATATTAAAATAATGGACCAAGTATGCAGTGACATGTGGCAGTTTGCAAATGAGACATTTAGCTAATTATAGTTGACACGTTTCTAGCATGCAAAACGCTCGTAGTTCTCCTATGCTATCGTTTCTTTTTATACTAAAGGTTTTGACAAAAGTGAATTTATACATCACCGAAAATATTATTCTCTGCTTGTGTCCATTAGTTAGTGGTTTTTGTAGCTGGAACAAGTAAGTAACGATACTGTTTTTATAGTGTAAAGATTTATATGCATGCATGGCTTTGAAACTTAAGATATATACATATATATATGTGTTCTGTTTTATGTTAGAGAAAAACCGTCTATGGTCATGTTGTTATTTTGTTTTGCATGCTTGGTTTAAAACAAAACCGAGACCTATGGATATATATATGTTCTGTTCTGGCTTGGTGACAAACGTGAATTATATGCTTGTTTTTGTCACTGAACACGCATGGTTTATGGGAGATGAAGATGGTGAGGTTTTGATCTTAGGTTGAGGTAAGTGAAGTGTAAGAATAAATAAAGAAAATGAAAGGAAATGCAAAAATATGAATTTTGAAAGTTTACCGTAGAGAGAGAGAGAGAGAAAGTTGGAATGTTAGTTTTGTGATCTTTGGAGTGTAAAGTTGTTTCTGATAGGTTAGAAATGCTGAATAGGTAAGTTTCGAAGTGAAGAAATTAAAGAAAATTGAGAAGAAAAGTTTCAGAATCGCGATAGTGAAGAGAGGACGATGAAACTTGCACTCGCGGGATGGTCACTTCTGTCTGAGACTCGCGATCGCGAGCAGGCCTTTAGAAGTTGGGAAATCGCGATCGCGATAGAGAAGGCATTTTGGACGACTCGCAGTCGCCAGTGCGATTCAGTACTACCTCTGTGAGACTCGCGATCGCGATAATTCACAATCGCGAGCCGTCCATTCCATCTCCTTGCTCGCGACCGCGAACCCGTTCTGTTGAGATGATATTTTTTGTTTTAATTGAATTTTTCCACTCTTTTGACTATATCTCTGTCATCTGACCTCTGAATGACTTGATTTTTGAAGCATTGGATTCATAAGAAAATTTCATATCTCTCCATGTGAAATTGTGAATTTTCAGAATTAATTGACAATTAAGGATTTAATAAATTTGAGTTGTGAATTATGGAATAGAATTAAGAATTAAGGATTAATCCCGGAATTTGTCATGAACATGCATTAAACATATTTCATATACATTAGTGAATTTTTAATTATGCACAATAGTGATGTGTATTCGTGTTAACTGTTATAGAGGAACGACCACTTCCAGATATTGCCGGGACTTCGAGGCAATAAACAGTAAGGGCGATCTAGGTAAGTAATTTATGTAAGTAATTTAGATGGTAAATTTTGTGAGTCAACCTAGATGATTTCCTAGGATTGATTTAATTTGATTTGTTTACGCTTCCAATATTATTATGCTGCTTGCGATTTGTTTATGAATTTTGGACTTAAATTGTCCGAGGAGATCAATATTCGGGAATGTATTGGAAGTGTTATTTGCTTGCACATGAAATGTTTGCAATGACCTTGTTTGGTTTTAAAACTGTTGAGTCCTAGTTGTGGGTAAATAGGCATGCCTAGAAGGGTCTGCAGCTGCTCCTGTTATTGACACCTCGGTGTCTCATGTATTCGACACTTTAGTGTCTCCTGATATCGAGATATGTGTCTCTCCTACTGATACCAATTATGGTATCTCCTGTATAAATCCCGTTACCCGCTTCTGTGAATAGATTTAGCAGTCATCTGGTTTTGTATTCTGATATCTGGTTGATTCTGACATAAGTTAAATTATGTTCTGATTCTGAAGGGCTTTAAAACCTCATGTGTTATGCAGTTTTGTTAATTATACAATCTGTTCTGAAATGTATTATTTCTGATTTATTGTTAAAGAAATCAGTTAATATAGATTAGTTATTACTCACTAAGCTATATGCTTAGCACGGTGGATTTGTCCCGTGTAGGTTCAGAGTGAAGAGTATAAAGATTGGGACAAGTCAACCGCAATGGCCAAAGGAGTTTGTTTTTATATTGTTCGAGAGTGTATTTTGTTTAGTTTGTTTGGGCATGTATATAACTTTGGATTTTTGTTTATGGAATTCTTGTATGTATTATATGTATGTTTGAGATGCTCGAAATGCATGTGTGTAATGATCTGATTTGTTGTTCTGTATTGGGTGGCATCCACATATCCTTCTAGGGGGTATGTGGGTGTTACAATAGCACTACTAGTGCACCATTAATTGGATCTGACAGAGAGGTTAGTCACAGGTTCAAAGGATCTTTTAATATAGGAGTTGGACAGTTACAGAGTTGTATGTTACCTGCAGGAGAGTTTACAGAGGACTATGTTGCGATCTACTAGGATCAATTAAGCATGCTATATTTATGGAGAGTGCGATCACTTATATAGGAGTTGTCTGACAGTAAGGAGGAGTTTGGGAGTGAGGACAAAGTAGACAGTAAATGGTTAGAGTGTTGCCTTTGGCTTGGTTAGAGGTTCAGGTAGAATTGGTAATAGAGGTGGTAGTAGAGGAGTTGGACGTAGACCAGCAGTGGGTACAGGTACTAATGGGATATCCTCAGCACAGGGTCAAACTCAACAAGGATATACCATATTATGACAGAGGAGGCACCCGAATCCATTGATTTCATTTCTGGTTCGATTTTAATTTTTTATATTAAAGCTAATGTGTTAGTAAACCCAAGATCTATGCATTCTTACATTTCTTTAGAGTTTGCCTCTATAGTTCTTGGGGAGCTTAGTCTATTAGGATATGACCTAAGACTGTCGTTATTAGTTGGAGATTGTGTGGTAGTAAATAACGTAAGGAGGGGAATGTTAGTGAGGATTGGAGGAATAGAGCTATCAGTTGTCTTGATAGTTGGAAAAAGTCCTTGTTAGATCGAGATCACCCTGGGGAGCTCCAGTGTTGTTTGTGAAGGAAAATGATGGTAGTACGAGACTTTACATAGATTATTGGCAGCTAAACAAGGTGAAAATGAAGAACAAGTATCTGTTGCTGAGGATAGCTGATCTTTTAGATCAACTAAGGGGAGCTATTATATTTTCCCAAATTGACTTGAGATCAAGATATTGGAAGTTGAGGATAGTTGGGTCAAGTATTCTTAAGACAACTTTTCGTACTCAGTATGGCCACTATGAGTTCGTAATAATGCCTTTCGGTTTGACTAATGCACTAGTCGCATTCATGACATTAATGAATAGAACTTTTCAGGAGTATTTGGATTAGTTTTTGATATTGTTCATTGATGATATATTGGTGTATTTAAGGAGTAAAGAGGAGCATGAGCAGTAAAAGCAGGACGTGTAGGTGGATTGATTATGAAATTATGTTATAGATTCTGAAGGAGAGGCAATTGTATGAGAAGTGGAGCAAGTGTGACTTTTGGATGGAGTGGTTAATTTTCCTTAGACAAGTGATATCCCGAGAGGGGGTGATGCCTGATTATACTAAGGTAAAGGGAATTATAAAGTGGGAGCCACCTCGAAATATATCAGAGGTAAGGAGTTTTCTAGAACTTGCTAGGTATTCTCAGAGATTTGTAGAAGGATTGTTAATAATAACTAGCTCGTTGACTAAGCTGCTGAAGAAAAGAGTTCAATTTGAATGGACTAATCAGTGTAAGGAAATTTTTAAGGAGCTTAAGCGAAGATTGAATTCTAGCCCAATTTTGGTGCTACCATCGAGTGGTGGAGGTTTTAATGTATATACTGATGCTTCAAGGATAGGTTTGGGGTGTGTATTAACATAGCATGAAAAGTGATATCCTATGCCTCTCGTCAATTGAGATCATATAACTTGAATTATCCCACCTATGACTTGGAGTTAGTGGCAGTTGTGCATGCTCTTAGGATTTGGAGACATTATTTATATAGGAAGACATTATGAATCCTTACTGATCACAAAAGCCTTAAGTATATCTTAACTTAGAGGGAATTAAACTTAAGACAGATAAGATGGATCAAGCTACTAAAGGATTATAATTGTATTATTGATTACCATTCAGGGAAACCGAATGCTTTGAGTAGGAAAATCTCTGGTGTAATGACTAGTTTGGGCATACAAAATATGAAATCATTGATGAAGTTGAGAGCACTGGACTGAGATCGGAGATTGATTGTATGATTCATTTATTGGCAACATTACAGGTCCAACCAGATTTGGGAGATAAAATTAGAGAAGCATAAGCTTGAGATTTTTATCTAATGCAGATAAGAGAGAGTGCAACAAAGTCGGTGATACTAACTTTTCGGTAAGAGCAGACGAAGCGGTAGTGATTGGGAGTCGAGTTTGTGTGCTAAATGTAAATGGATTATGAGAGGAGATTTTTAGGAAGCTTATAGTGCACCATATGCTATGTATCATAGTACTACATAAATGTATCAAAACCTGAGACCTTATCGCAAGTGGCCAACAATGATGAAAGATGAAGCAGAGTTTTGTGTTGAGGTGTTTGACCTAATAGAAGGTCAAGGCATAACATTAAGCACTAGCAGGGAAATTAAGACCCTTAGCCATTCCGTTTTAGAAGTGGAAGAAAATTACGATGGATTTTGTGGTAGCTTTATCGAGGATCAAACATAGACATGATTTAGTTTAGGTGATTGTGGATAAGTTGATTAAATTAGCTACTTTCTTGCCTATACAATAGATAGACTCTTTGGACAAGCTTGCCAAGTTGTATATTAATGAGATTGTGAGGTTACATGGGGTTCCAATGTTTATTGTATCAGATCGAGATCCACAGTTTACTTCCTAATTTCAGATGAGTTTACAAACAGCTTTGAGAATTAGGATAAATTTAAGTACTACACTTCACCCTCAATCGGATGGATAGTCAGAGCATACGATTTAAACATTAGAGGATATCATGAAAGCTTGTATGCTAAACTTTGAGGGTGATTAGGATAGATATCTACTTTTATTGGAGTTTGCATATAATAATAGTTATCACTTTAACATCGATATGACTCCATTTGAGGCATTATACTGTAGGTAGAGTAGAGATCCGATATGTTGGGATATAAATGGTGCTAAATTCTTATAGGGACTAAATTGGACTTAGGAGACAATGGAGAAAATAGGAGTGGTAAGGCAATGCTTGAAAGCAGCTCACGATCAGAAAAAGAAATATGCTGATCAATATTATTGGGAGATGGAGCACAATTCATTGTAGATATTCATGTTTATAATGACCTCTTTAATAATAGGAAAATTCAATTGTATAGTTTTATTTATGACATAAATGAAATTTGATTTAAATATATCATTTTCTATTTTATCTTTAACTTACCTCCTTTGATTAAGGTCTTGCCTCTCTCTCTCTACTAGTGCAAGTGTTGGTCTTGTCGTTCATGTGCAAGGTGAGGTCTAAGTATTATTTCTACGTTGGTCTCTCTTAGATTTTCGTTTTAGCTTCATGGATTCAGGGTTGCAAAGGCTCTCTATTAGGGAGAAAGAAGACAACGAGTTCGTTGTTTCTCCAGAGGATATTCAGACGGAAGACTTTGCTGTGGTTCTTAGGGACGCATGAGGTAGGTTTATGACTCCTATTTCAGGCTTTTTCCCTGCCCTTTTTGACCCAGTTCTTGCCGAAATTATGTCTATAAGGGAAGCTCTTTCTTGGCTAAAAGACCAACAACTTGCTAAGGTCATTGTGGAGTCGAATTGTTTGGCAGCTGTCCAATCAATATTAGCTCCTTCCCCAAATCGGTCTGAGATTGAAATTTTGACCCTTGATTGTTTATCATTCAAGTGACATTTCCTTCACTTGTCCTTTCAATTGACGCGTAGGATTGCCAATAAGGTGGCTCATGCTTTAGCCAGAGTAGCCTTATTACATGCAAATCCACATCACTGGACTGATCGTCTTTCTTGTTTAGTCTCTATTTTAAATTCAGATTGTTCGGCTTCTGTTATTGTTGAGGGGGAAAGGCTATAAGATTCCGGGTGTACGGGATAAGCCTGTTGACTTTGGTTAGTTTTCTTTATCTTCCCTGCCTTTGTCTTTTTTTTGCGCTCATGTTGATTTTATTTTTAAAAAAACTTACCTCCTTTGATTAAAGAATAATATTCTAAACATTAACGAAGATCCATAAAAATGAAAAGGCACCAATAATTGCATATAAGATTCTTCCTTCCTTCGTATAAGAGAGAAATGAATAGATAAGATATACAAAGCCAAGAATTGTCTCATCACGAGTAATTAAGAGTCAAAAGCATATTAATGTACCACACGCCACGTCGCCACATTTTTCTGACTGCGGACCCCACATGTAATCCTTTTTTTTTGTTTAATTAATTAATTAGATAATAATTAAAGGAAATCGAAATTCCAACCAACCTGCGCTCCTCTCTTGCCTCTTCTCCAGCTTCTGTATATACAAATGCAATACAACGGTTTTGTTTCCATCTCACCCCTCAACAGTCAACTCCGTACGCAAACCTCTCTGTTTGCTCTGGCTTCCAAGGTACTTTCTTTCTTCGCTTTAATGCTGATTCTTATTTTTGCTTTGCGATTATCCTCTGTAATCCTCAGTTTGATTTACAAGGTCTTCAATGCTTGTTTGATCGCGAAATTTTATTTCAACTCTTCAAACCGAAATTGCAGAGAAGAATTTGAAGTGATCTTCGTTCAATCGTTCGCGTGCTCGAATTTTTCAAATTAGTGGTTTCTTCGTTTCTCTTTTGAAAATAAAAAGATTCTATTTTTTGAAAAAAAGATGCGGATCTTCTAATTTTGGGTGGTATAAATGTTGCCGCGTTAATTTTTATATATACATATGTATGTATATAAACCTTGATTTAACAAGCGACGAGAACATGTCCGGGTGCAATGTATTGACAAGGTGTTGTGTAACGGATCGATTAAACTGAATTTAAAACGATGTGCTGGTATTTTACGTCTGAGGATTTCTGTTTGGTTGATTGGAAAATCCTCATCTGGATGCAGAGCAAAAGCAAAGCTGATACATTCCAACTCCTTTTGGGCCTATTATTTCCTTACAATTTGCTGGGAAGTTTTTAACACCGGTCAAGGCAAATTGTTGGAGTCAAGAATCAATGAACCTAAGATAATCCCTTAAAAAGCTAGGATCTTTCGCACGCTTTTTTATTCTTTTTGCGGGTTTTCCGAATTAGGTAGCGCTATCTCTGTGTTTGTTCCTGATACCTATACTGAAGAAGGGGTGGTCTTGTTTGTGGGTATGGACAAAAGTTTACTGTTGGACTGAATGCGTGTGCTTTTTCTTTTGCTTGTCTCGTTGTTTCAATCTTTAACTTGTTCTTATTATAGATTCCTTTGACAGGAACAGGGCACTCGGTTCCTGCTCAGATTGCCTCGAATTCTTGATTGATTTCATGGCTGTGGCATTTACTAATCTTTCATGGTGGTTATGGAGTGGAAAATGTCAGGACCAGAGAATTTCAAATGGATCATCTGTAAATACCAGACCCGACTCAGATTGGTGGGATTCGGATACTCTGAAATTTCCTCTGGTCCAGGGGGCTAATATTACTTCATCATCTAAGAGGGTTAAGGGAAAATGGCATAGCCGGAAACAAAGGAAGATCGATAAAGATTATGACGTGGTTCTTGTGCCATCTGATGGAAGCTGTCTTTCGGGGTCTGAATCTGATGATTCTGATTACTCAATTGGATGGTTGGAGCCTCATGGACCCGGATTCCAGAGTGATGACACAGACAACAGTTTTGCCGTGCTTGTCCCATGTTATGGGCGTGCTCACGATAATGGATTTGATGACTCCAAAAACAAAGTGTTTGCTGCCATCGCCAAAATCCCAGATGATTACTCTGACGGTAAGTTCTGTTTCTTTTCTCTTTATCTCCCTATACCGTCTTTATGAACTCATTTTTACTTTGCTGGGGGCACGAATGTCTTTATGTTTATGTTCATTTTATTGGATTTAGGTTTTTTTTTCCCCATCTAGTAATGGTCGTGCACTGAGTTGTGCAGATCGTTTGTAGCATTTTATCTTCCTGAGTTATCAAGAATGTTACTTGTCATCTATTGAAATTAGTAAGGCTGGATGGTAGACAGAATAAGAGAAGGTTGATAACTTTATTGTGGTGCATACTGTTGCTTTTATGTCCCCTATAAAATATAATCTCATGCTTAGTAACTACGTAAAGTTGAGAAACTTGAAAGGAAAATTTTGTTATTTCTTGAGATTATGTAGAACCCAACCACGGTAGGAAAGTTTCGTATACGGACCATGTTTCGATGTACTGTTGAATCATTATATTGTTAAGAGTTCTTAACCGTGCAAATGTAAGTGGGGTTTCCTGTAACTACCCGAACAGTTTGATAATCTTTTCTACTTCCTTTCTGTTTTATTTAGATACTGTGCAACCATAATAGTTCTTTAAATTGTATGTCCCATTCACCAGCATCAGTCATGAGGAGCTTGTTTTTACCATTTCAAAACCTTATCCTTCTGATGTTAGTTCTTTTTTGCTTTTTAGTTTATAGCTAAATTCCACATCATGTCTCACCTTTATCTCATATCTCTATATTTCTGAATCTTGATATTTGTCTTTTATCCCAACCCTTTTTGTTTTTCCTATCTTGATCTCCTTCTGTATTGTTAATTACAAGAACACGCATCCAAGTGGTTTGAACTTCTTCACTCTATGTTCTATTTGTATTCTGAGTTTGTTTTCTTTATATGACTGCTATTGCAGAGGGCAAAACATATATGGAACAGTGGCTCTCTTCCCTCCAGAACATCTGACAATTGAAGCCCCTTTCTTAATTATGCTGCTTTTCCTGCCTGCTAATTCTTCTGATGGATTAACATTGAATCATATTTTGTATAAAAAGTATGGCCCGTCTAAGAAATTGAAAAGAAAAAGAAAGTGCGGCTGGTGTGGTTACTCTATGGTAGTCGAAGAGAATTTGCTGATGTTATATTCTTATTGATATTACCACGCGACTGGTTGAAGCAAAACAAAGGAGAAATACCGAGACGTTCTGATTCTGAGAAGATGGGTAAGGAAAACACAAGACTTTCTACTCGTGCTTACAATAATATTCTTTGCTGTGCATACTGAAGCAGCTGTATGTTTTAACTTTTATCTTCTTGCTGTAAATAATAATCGGAAGGACTATGTATGTAGATGACTAAAGCTTATCTCCCTCTTTTATTCCTTCTTTTGGGTAAGAGCGCACACATTTGTCTATGCGTAGATAATCATAAACGTGTGATTGGACTCTACAAAAAGTATATTCACTTAGTCGAGTCCGTCATTAAAATATTGGTTGAATCTTAACGTCTGAGAAATTCTTCATTAAAATATAAATTGAATTAGTAGGGACAAATATTTTGAGTCTTGAATAGTCTGTGGTCAGATTTAATGAGCCAAAAGAAAGCCAACTGTCAACCAAAAATTAGTGCTCTTCCTGTCTCTAACTATGTGTTGATGTGAGCTTACATAAATTATTTGGTATGTAAGATCTAGATTGTAGAAGACTAAGCTGATTTAGTCTTGACAGTCCAAATGTTTTGTCCTTTTAGATGGTACACATATATCCATTTTATCCAAAAAAAATTCCTTCTCTGCACAAAAGTCTCCAAAGTCTCGTGCCATCAAAGCTGTAGTCATTATGTATGCATATATAATTCTAAGCTCTCCATGTTGCTTTGGAAGATAAATTGTGCTCCATTTAACTTATGGTGCCTTCTTATAAGTCTTTCAATCCTCTTCAAAACACTGTTGTAAGAGCAAGATGGGAGCACCAATATACATATAATTTTATAAGGTACAAATTTATTACTCCATAAGGTGATTATCTTTTCTATGGTTGAGATTAGAAGGCACAGTCTGCTCCCTTAAGATTCTTAAAAGAAATGGGAACTCCAAGGTATTTGAAAGGAACTACTTGGAGTTTCAATCTTATAGAGGAAGAAACAGAGATCACATCTACACACAGAGAAGTAACCAAAACTTTTGAATGGATGATAACACAAACCTGATATACCTATAAATGTATCCATTGAAACTAACATCAGTCTAACTTGAAATAAAGTCAGCTCTATAGTGCATCAGAAAGTCACCAGTAAAGGATAATTGCAAGATCTTCAACTTCTAACACTTATGATGAAATTTGAATTGAGGAGTTCCAGCAATGCTCAGTGATGTGGTGCTACATAATACTTTGATGGTGATTACAAAGAGATATTGAGACAAATGGTATCCTTGTCTCAATCCTTGAGCAACTTTAAAGAAGTTTAGAGGCTCCCTATTGATCAATACAATAAAGGATATTAAGGTGATGCAAGTGTGAATCCATTTGATAAATCTGCTAGGATATACCATGGCATAGAGAGTGTTAAGTAATAAGGTCCAATTAACAATATCAAAAGCTTTGGTAAAGTCTATTTGTATAGCACAATTATTGATGTGTTGATTGGTATTATACCCCCTAAAGAGTTCTCGTGCAAGTAATGTCCCCTATATTTATTTCATTCACATCATCACCCTAACAAGGATTAATCAAGTTTGGAAAAGTATGCTTTAACCTATTTGCTAAAATCTTTGAGATGACCTTGTAAATAATATTCCAACAAGCAATATGTCTATAATCATTGAGAATAGCTAGATTTGGAACCTTAGGAACTAAACATAAGTAAGTTTTGTTTAGTTTAATGAGTAATTTCTCATCCCTGAGGAATTCCTTAACTATTTGCACAATAATTGAGCCATTTTATTCCCATGTAGTTTGACAATTCTTATATTGAAGCCATTTAGCCCAGGAGCCTTATTAGGGTGAAAAGATAATAACACTATTCTGATTTCCATTATGGTAACTTCCTTGATCAATGTAGGGATGTAGTGTGGTTTAAAAAAGCCCTGAAGATAGCTTACTAGATAACCAAGTAATTTAGTAATGGTACTACTTGCCAATATTCTATAGAAGTGGTTTTTTGCTAGCTCTTTCAACTTAGATTGTTCACTGGTCATATTCCCATTGGAATCCTTTAGTGAGATTTTTTCCCCTTTGTTTCTCATTCCTTGTATAACACTATAAAATTACCTTGAGTTCCTACCTCCCTCTCATAGCCACCGAATTTTAGATTTTTGTCTTAGATGGGAATTGAAGGTTTCCAAGTTGTAAAAATATTTCTTCAGTTCAATTACCTCAAGATTTTTCAATATGGGTTCATTGGGGGATTTAGCTAGTGCTTCTTGACCTTTAGTAAGACTATCTAAAGCCAATCTCTTCTCCTACAACATTAAATCAATGTTATTCTTCAACACTAAGATACACTGAACTTTAATTTCCATCAATATTTATATACAATTGTAGGCATTTGATCTAGAGTATGCATAGTTCATTGCCTTGGAATTGATTGAGCTCAATTAGGGATATTGGAGGAGGGAATTGAAAATTTTTGAAAGGGGACTTTGTCCTTATCACCTATTCATTAAAATCAATTATAACTGGGTTACGATCAGAGAATAAAGTGGGGTTAAAAGTAGCATAACTTTAGGAAATTTCCCAATCCATGAACTGTTGATTAAGCATCTTTTAAGCTTTCGTTAGAGGAACTTATCCCCACTTTGGTTATTGCTCTAGGTGAATAAGCTCCATAAAACCTAAGGTTTACTAGGCCTAAAAAGGAGGTGAGGTTGGAAAGCTCATAAACTCCTAGATATGTAACTCATGCCTCCTTGGGATTCAGAATGTTATAAGGTACAATTTAGGTCCCCAATTAGCATTCAAGGTTCATTAATGTTGGATTCAATTCTCCTAATGTCAGCCCAAGGATTAGCTCTTTGTTATTCCTAATTTACTGCATAAATCACGTGAGGGCTAGAGGCACATTGCTAATTTTTAGGATTAGGTCACAATGAATGAATTGATCTGAGCATAACCACTTGGATAGATCTAAGTAGGTAAGATCAAAAACATAATGACTCTCCCATTGGGATGCTTAGTGTAATTGCAAAAAAATTAAGACCTTTTTGAAATGTTTCCTCGTTTATTTGGGTAGTCTAAATGTAACTTCGGACTCTTTGAGCTCTTTTGTATTGGTCTGTATTTAGAAATACTACTATAGATTGATATATACATGGTTGTATATGAGTTCAAAGATGTATTTAAATTCTTTTGGGTATATATGTGAGTGATTTATAAAGTTCTATGCCCTTATATGAACTTAGAGTTCATCAGTATGCGAAATCTTAGAGATTTCTGACATATAAGCTTCTAAGTGTGTAAAATCGAGTCCATTGGATGGATATGACAATGGTGGTTAAGTTAAATGTGTTCTAATGCCTTGGAGGTGATTAGATATGATTTATGGACTTATTGGACACTTAGAAAGCTTAATTAGAAAAGTTGATGTACATAAGAGCTTATTTGCCAATTATTAAAGGACCTAATTGTAATTTTTCAATTCTTGGAGGATCAATATATAATTTTATAAAGTTAAGAGGCTTAATTATTATTTTCAAAAGTCCCGGGACCAAAATAAAAATAAAAGTTTTAGTCATTCCCAAATTTTGGGCTTAATTGCAAATTTAGGAAAAGTTTGAAGGGTATAATGGTAATTTCACATAAACTAAGGGCAAAAAGGTGATTTCATCATATTTGGTCAAAGAAGAATCAATATTCTAGACCCTTCTTCCTTGAATGGCTGTGCACCCCACCATTTAAGACTAGAAACATTTTGTTTTAATTGAAAGAAAGGAGAAGAGAGGAGGAGAAGAACAATCAAGGTGTTCTAAGTTAATTTGGGATCAAGGAACTCAAATGTATCATTAAACTTGAGAAATTCTCAAAGGATTTTAAGGTATCACTAAAGGAAAGTTTACATAAATTTTGTCTCATCTCTCTCTACATTATGATTTTGAGTTTGGTGTTAAGATATGTTGTTCTCCATGCTTGAATATGCATGAAACATGGTTTAGATGAATGAAATTAGTCATGGAGAAATCCCCTTAAGCTAAAACCAAAATGTTCTCTTTTAGGTGAAAGTTTGTGAATTTTTGAATATCTTTTAAAATTGATGGTTTAAATGAATTCTATTGTGTTAATTGTATATGTATAATGTGAATTGATGATGAAAAATGAAGAAGATGCATATTGGATAAGGCTTGGTCGAAATGATGGGAGAAGAAATAGACTAATGTAATGAGTTGTATAATTATGATGAATATGACTTAAATGAAGGGAATTGGATTGAATGGAGTGGTAAAATGTGTTGTTGTTTGGAAGTGTTTGTTATATAATAAGATAAGAGCATGGATTACTATGATAAAGTCTTAAAAATATGATTTGAAAGTCATGCATATTAGGTGTTTGATAAAATGTCTAAGTGAACTTGACTTAGGATTTAAGGATTCGTAATAATATGCATTGGAAACCAACTTTCATGTTTACTTAAGTAAACTTGAATTTTTGCTTAGATTGACATAAAAATGTGCTTAATTATGTTTTGAAATGAGTAAGTAATAGATTAAAGGCATTTTTTTTGTTACAAGGGAAAGAAAACGAAGAACACAAACGGACTAAATATCGCAATATCTGCGGTACAAAAAGTCGTGTTGGTCACGGCACAAGTGGGCCCATACAGATGTCGGAGGCTCTTGTAGATAGTGAAATCCTGGCCTGGCGATGGCTGCAAGAGAGGCTAGATAATCTGCACTCTGGTTGCCTTCCCGAAACACGTGTTGGATGTGCACTTCCCAAGATTGGCGCAGAGCCGCTCGGATACCTGCCACCAAAAAATAGAGATCAGTGCCAGAAAAGTCAGAGGAAGAGAGGATGTTGATCATCTCCAGGGAATCGACTTCCAAGATGAGCCGTCGATACCCAAGGTCCCAGGCCAGCTGAAGACCCGAATGGACACCCCGGAGTTCGGCCTCAAACGGTGAACCCTGCCCAATTCAATGAAGAAAGCCGCCGCACCATTGACCTCGGCAGTCCCTAAGTAAACCTCCTGCCAGAGCGATGTGGAGACTAGACTTAACAGCTCCATTAGTGTTAAGTTTGATCCAGCCTGCGGGCGGTTTGGTCCAGCCAATAAGGTGCCCCACACCAACCTCTGGGTTGCCAAACACCCTCTGTTCCAGGGCCCGCGCCCGCTGGATCCATCAAACGTAATCCGTCACAGCCCCGTGGCCGTCAGTAGGCCGTAACAGCCCCGTGGCCGTCTGAAGGTTGGCGGTCACCCAGTCCGCCGCGTCTAGGCAGAAGAAATCAGGGGTAACCACGTCGGGGGAAAAGAAGCCCCAAAAATGAGTAACCTGTGAGCAATCCCGAAAAGCATGCAAGATAGTCTCCTTATGACCACAAAAAGGACACGTGTTGTCCAGGGTGAGATGGAGAGCAACACGCTGATGATTAGTTAAAAGTTTTTGCTTAAACAATAACCAAAGGAAAGCCCGGATACGCTGGGGCCCATCACATTTCCAGATTAAATCCCATTGACGGGTCCCCACAGGCAAGGAGTGACCGACTATGAGATCATAAGCGGACGCCGTCGTGAAACGCCCATGACTAGTAGGCCCCCAAATGGGGAGGTCGTCTGCAAGGGAAACCAGAGTGGAAGGGAAGTGGGTGAGCTCCAGGCAGACCGTAGGGGGGAGATATTGCTGGAAAAGTTGCCACTTCCAGGTGTCCTCGTCAGTGAGATAGTTCGAAACAGGGCGAAAGTAGTCATGGTCTGGAATGGGGGAGATCACTATAGAACTTAGCGGACCCCAGACCGGTAACCAGTGGTCGAGCCAGAAAAGGATGTTTCGCCCGGTGCCCAGTTGCCAACGGAGCCCTTGGCAGACGAAAGGCCAAGTGGCTGCTACCCCTCGCCAGGTAGCAGAAGCCCCAGGCCGACTGATGGTGAGGGGAATGTAGGCCTGCTACAGTTTGTATTTGGCTTTAACGAGGCAGACCCATAAAGCGGAGGGTCGGTTAATTAAGGCCCACCCGAGTTTAGCTAAGAGGGCATCATTAGTAGCACGGATGCGCCGGATGCTAAGGCCGCCATCTTTCTTTGGCTTGCACACTTCGTCCCAATTAACGAGAGGCAGGTGCCGAGACTCGGTAGTGTGCCTCCAAATAAACTGGGGCATGAGACGCTCCAGAGCATCACAGAGTTGTCTCGGGAGCCGCACCATTTGCATGGCATACACAGGAAGAGTAGAAAGGACGGACTGAGCGAGGGTCACTCGCCCTGCTAAGGATAAAGTCTTGGCCTTCCACCCCGACAACCGCTTTTGAGCCGAGTCCAAAATGTGCTAACAGGTATTCCTCGTAGTACGCTCATGCAGCAAGGGGACCCCTAAGTATCTCCTGAGATTGCGCGTACAGGGGATGCGTAAGAGTTGGCTGAGACTACGCGCAAACGAAGGCTCAACATTATGGGAGAAGAAAAGACGAGATTTATCAAGGTTAACTTTATGGCCCGAAGCGTCACAAAACACCTCTAGAGTGTTGGCGAGAAGCCGAGCTTGATCGGCCGAAGCTTCAGCGAAGAGAAACAGGTCATCAGCAAAAAACAAATGAGAGATGGGTGGGCCAGTAACGCTCAACCGAATTGGCTGCCAGGACGCTTGGGCCACTTCTTGGGAGATAAGGTGCCCGAGACGTTCCATACAGAGAACGAAGAGATAAGGCGATAGCGGATCGCCTTGGCGGAGACCCCGGGAGGGAGTAAAAGGGGGAGTCAAGAGGCCTTGCCAAGCAACTTGCATAGAGACTATAGTCACACACTGCATAATAAGACGTGTAACGTGTTCGGGCAAACCAATGTCCTGCAAGGTGTCGAGGAGGAACTCCCACCGAATCCGATCATAGGCTTTCTCGAGGTCAATTTTGATCGCGAGATAGCCTTTCTTCCCCGTCTTTCGTCGCATCGTATAGATGACCTCCTGGGCTATGATGATGTTATCCGTAATAAGTTTGCCAGGAATGAAGCTGCATTGGGTCTCTACAACCAGAAGCGGCATCAGGGGTTTTAACCGATTCACAACAATTTTGGAGAGGACTTTATAGAGCACGTTGTAGAGGCTGATAGGACGGAACTGCGTCAGACGAATCGGGGAGGGAGTTTTAGGAATGAGGACAAGAATGGTATAATTTAACTCCACTTCCCACTTTTCGTGGTTAAAAAGCATCGTGATTAAGGTCTCAACAGTGGGCTCAACTTGGCCCCATTGTTTTTGGAAAAAGAGGCCGTTAAAGCCGTCAACCCCAAGGGCTTTGTTGGGAACCAAATCAAAAACTGCATTCTTTATCTCCAAAGGGTGGAGGGGCTGACTGAGGTCGCGAAGGCCGTCCGGATGGAGGTGAGGGAAGGCCTCCCGAAGCGGAAAGCGGGGATGGGGTCCCGGATCGTCAGTAAAAAGGTGAACAAAGAACGAAAGGGCAAGCTGTCCAAGCTGGTGGGGATCCGTAATAGGGGTCCCAGAGGAGTCCAAAAGTTTCTCCACCACCAATTTCTTACGCCGAGAGGTCGTGGTCAGGTGGTAGAAAGCAGTGTTGCGATCCACTTTCGAAATCCAATCGCACCTAGCTTGTTGATGCCAAAACAGTTCCTCCTCACACAGGACCTTACTCAGGTCCTCACTCAGTTTGGCCTCCAAGTGAAGGAGGGAGTCCAAATTAGCATCCGTCATGTGCCTCTGGATGCCTGCCAGCGGCGCCATTAGGCGACGTTTCTTATGAAAAATATTGCCAAAGTCGTCTCGATTCCATCGCGTGAGTAACTCGGAGAACGTGGCAAGAGAATGGCTCATCGTTGCGGCGGAGGGCAGCCAGTATTGAGCTATAACATTATCGAAGTCAGGATGAGTGAGCCAAGCATTTTGGAAGCGAAAAGGCTTAGTCCGAGGAACAGGAGGCGGTTGGGCGTGTAACCTAACCAGTAGGGGACGATGATCCGAGCCCATAAAGGGCAGATGAAGATTAGTCGTGTGCGGGAAAGTTTGAAGCCAAGCTGACGATCCAAAAACCCGGTCCAAACGAGCTTTAATCATACCGCGATGCCACGTGTACTTCGAACCGATGTAGCCTAGGTCATGGAGCCCGCACCCATGAACCCAATCTGTAAAGGGCTTGCTCACAACCCGAGTAGACAAGGTGCCACCCACCTTGTCTGAGAGGGTGAGCTTGGCATTGAAGTCGCCGCCTACGAGCCAAGGACGTTGGGTACATCGGCCAATCCAACCTAAGGCAGGCCAGAGGAAAGACTGGGAAGCCCATTGTGGACTAGCATAAACCGCCGTGAACTCACACGAGCCTGACGCAAAACTAATAATGGTGTGGATGAATTGGCGATGAGCAAAACGGATGGAAATGTCGTACTCCTTAGTCCAGAGGAGCCAAATCCGACCCGAGAAGCCAACCGCTTCGACCCGAAAAGAGTAGTCAAAACCTAACGAGTGAATGACCGCTTCGGCCCGAGGATCACTAATACGTGTCTCCAACAAAACAAGAATACCCTGCTGATATGTACGCAAATAATTACGAAGGATGGCCAGAAAACTGGTACTCCCAGCTCCTTAGCAGTTCCAAATTAACATAGACATAAACAAAGACCAGGACAACAGCTAAGCTACTAGAGAGGGGGAGACGGTACCTCCTGTAGTAGTAGTCTCGGATTCCTCATCCTGGACCATGGCGTCGGGGGCCACGAGAGCCCTCTAGATTAAAGGCATTAAATGCCTTGGAAAATATAAAAGAAAAGCTAATGTTAATAGTAAGGGAAGTAAACATGTGAGAAGCTTAATAACCGAATCTTATAGCTTAAAGATGGTGATATTGTGTTTTATACACTTATGTGATGGTGTATAAATATTACATACATGTTTGAGTAGTAAATACATTGTATATTTTTATGTATAAAGACTCGGAAGCCGTGAGTCAAGGAACTCGTACCAAAGATTGTTAAAGTTAAGAGAGTGTACACCTTTTTTGAGGTAAGTTGGAGAAATCATATATCTCAAATGGAACTAGGACATCCCTAAGACATGCATGATGACTTCTATAAGTTAGAAAGAGGATGATGAAAACCAATAAAATATACCATTTCCTTTCCTTTAATTGAATGAATGTGAGTATATAATTCCTATGATCCTACAATTTATGGACATAATAAAGAATTGAAAACAAATGAAAATAATTAGGTTAATTTTAAATGGAATGAAAATAGTGCTTCTAATATGAATAATAGGTGTAGAATAATAAATTATGCTAATTTAACACGTGAAAATTAAATCTAAAATTTATCATTGTATAATTAA
>JAOQMR010000006.1:6090304-6108791 GCA_027563865.1 Erythroxylum pelleterianum | reverse complement strand
CAGGTGCGGATTAAGCCCATGGGTGAGGCTAGTCGATCGGCCTATTGGATTGGACCTGGGCTGGTCGATCGGCCTATATGAATGGATCTGGGCTGAAGACAGCCGACCCATCCAGTCACAATACTGACTATTATTTCTCTTAAAATATTGTTCCCTTTGCATATGTTTTACGGCCAAATTACCACAACCAGTTCCCAAAATATGTGTCATACGTGTTTACCGTAACTAGCACTCTAATTGTGATGTTAAAGATTTAAGGAAGCAATTATAGATGTGTGCTTGGTACACTTTTGTTAAAAAGCTCAATGAGGAGTTAAAGAGGTTTAAAAAGTTGAAGCCTGGGTGTGCTATTGCTTTGGTAGAGTATCTGGTGCAAACTTAAACTTTATCATACTAAATTTTCAAGTCCAAATGTCAAGTGGTTGAAAACAACATATATGAAACATCTCCTGGATTTTTTACAAGCTTATTATTTCAATGTTGGAGACAATTATGATATGACACTACAATGAAACATGGCTACTTGAATAACACACGCATACCTATCAAATGTTGACAACATGACTAATTAAATTCAAATTAAATTAATTGAACATATTATCTTATAATAATTATCTTTAAGTAATATTTTATGTCGATTTAAAATATGAGTTAGGTTATCATGTTACTAACATTGAATTGGTCCATGTGTGATATTAAAGTCACATGTATTTCACCTTTATTTTTAACAAAAGTCTATTAAGAGAAGATTTATAAACAACTAAAACCCACAAGGAACATTTTTGAGAATTTTAATGATTAGAAATTTTTTTAAAGTTAGTTAAACTATACAAGAATTTCATATCTTTTTACCAAAAAAGTAAAATATAGAAAAATCTTACACCTCATTTTCCTTCCTTTCTTTGATTGGAATTTCTTATTCCATACGTTTGGATGTATATGTTAGTGTGAATAATCTTGTCAGTTAATATTTGTGTCTTATAGAAAACATGTATAGTATCATTGCCATGTGATAAATTGATATTTAAAAATTAGAAGTATAATACAAAACATAAAAGATAATCCATAATCTATTTAATTTTACAATTATAATTCGTACTAATAATTAATTTTTAAAGATAATCCATTATTAAAAATATTTTTAAAATTAAAATAAAATACAAGAAAAAGAAAATTAAAATGTTAAAAGTAAATTTCTATCTTCAGAATGATAAAATAGTTTGTGTCCAATCTGACTATATCCAATTCAATCCAAAATTAATAAAATCCATCTAAATTGATCAAAATTTTGGCTAAGTTTTTATTTATAATTATTTTCGAGCTGGTTTGAGTTTAGTTTAATTATATTAAATATATTATTTTAATTATTAAATAAAATTACATTTTTTAATAATAAAAGACTTTTAAGATAAGGACTTTAAAATTAAGTTTTGAAATAATTAATACATTTTAAAAGATTTGGATGGGC
The DNA here is from genome assembly GCA_027563865.1 of Erythroxylum pelleterianum. Lineage (NCBI taxonomy): Eukaryota > Viridiplantae > Streptophyta > Magnoliopsida > Malpighiales > Erythroxylaceae > Erythroxylum > Erythroxylum pelleterianum. The sequence goes on along the minus strand of JAOQMR010000006.1, from coordinate 6,107,323 downwards.
ATAGTATAGACTAAACGAGCTTTACTTTTGGGCCCAACTTATTCAATTAGACTTGACTCAGTCCAAGTTATTTTGCTGGAGTCCCATTCCAGCGTGAGCTTAAGCTACCGCCGGTTGACTTATTGGCATTCTTATCTTTACCATCACGTCGGTCTAGAAAAATGCACCGCAACAGAGTATAATCTAGTGTAAGCCACCAGAGTGTTGTAGCGACTCGTTGCAAACAAGATCCCATTCTCAACGTTCTTTTCAACCAAAGCATCACTAGGTGAGTTTTACTGCTTCACTTTCCCAATACACTATTTGCTCTTCCTTTTTGTTCTTCTATCGTTCGCATTGTCTGAAGTAATGATAAGGCATTAAGTTTACCAATATAGTATAGACTGGAGTTGGGTGTAGTCGTGTAGAGAGAATTTGTTCCTGAGAAGCTTCCTCCAAATGCCAAAGAGAAGTTTTGTTTGTAGACTTGTCCATCCTTCCTTCAATCTGTATCACTGATTCACTGGCGAAAATTTCCAGGCTTTCGGGTCAAGTAATCTTATTGTGTTGCGGTTCGGCTTGGTTCGGGTCGGGTTAAGTTTGATGGCGTTCTTCCAACAGTGGTTATGGTGTCTTAGTTTCCCCTAAACCGCAAATCTTGCACGTTGCATCGTCTCTCTCAATTCAGACCTTTAAGCTCTCTCTGTCAAAACCATTGCTTGTGATTGGTAACTAATCAAAACAAATAAAGATTGACTTTCATTCTACTGTTTCTGCTCATGGGTTTTGATCCTTTTAATTGATTTCTTGCTTCACTATGCTCGGTTATTTTACAGAGACTATCTCTTGTCTCCAAAGTTTTGAACTTTGTGTGGTGTTCTTCTCGGCTGCGAAAATGCACGGTCGGCCTCGCAAACCTTTTAAGCCGGAGGACGAACCAGCATCCGTTGCTAAAGCCCAGAAACTGAGAGCCCTCCAATCTCAATTCCTCTCCAATCATCACCACAAAAAGTATTGGCTAAATATTCTTATTCCCTCCAGACATGGTTCAACTAATCAAACCTAAGTGTTGGTGGTTTTCTTTATTTTTATTCTTTTCTGTTGTAGTTATACGCAGGAAGCTGTAGAGCTAAGCGCCGAGCTTCTCGAGATCAATCCGGAATCTTACACAGCTTGGAACTACAGAAAACTTGCTGTTGAATATAATTTGAGTCACTCCGCTTCAGATCCGGACTTGGCCAAATCCATTTTTGATGATGAACTCAGATTGGTACCGTTTCTTTTTTCTTCTGTTTGAACTTAAGTACTTGATAAGTGGAAGGAGAAGCTGAAGCTTGAAAACAGAATTATGATTATTGCTATTTATATGTACTGCATTTGTTTTGAGGAATTAATTTGATGTTAATTGTAATAGGTGGAGAATGCATTAAGACAGAATTTTAAATCATATGGAGCCTGGTATCATCGGAAATGGGTGCTAAGCAGAGGGCATTCTTCAATAGAGAAGGAGTTGCGGCTCTTGGACAAGTTCCAAAGTCTTGATTCTCGGAATTTTCATGCTTGGAACTACAGAAGGTTATAGTTTTCATTAGTGATGTAAATTTCTACGTTGGGTATATCAACTTACTTACTTTAGTTCTTTTTTTCTTCTTTTTCCTGCTTTAAGGTTTGTGGCATCATTGATGGATAGATCAGAAGAGGATGAATTGAAATACACCCAAAGTCTGATTGATAAAAATTTCAGTAATTATTCTGCATGGCACAATCGGAGGTGTGACCATTTTCCTCTTACAGGTGCAAGCGTCTGAAGTTGATTGAGTGTATGAAAAATGGTCTTGATTGTTGATTTTACAATGACTCTTAGGAGTTTTCTCCTGTTATACTTGCTGTGACACCAGTGATAAATTGTTAATAAGGATCATTTCTATTATGTTAGATGGTTTCTTTCAATTCAAGCATTGAATTTCTCTCGTCAAGTAATTTGAGGAAGAATTGACTGGGAGACATACCAATCATTTTGGGGAGCAGGAATTAGTTGAGATAACAAAAAGTAGACATTTGATGAACCTTCCTTTTTGGATCTTTGAAAGTTTATCTTCATCCTGAAAACTTTGTTTAGGAATCTTATGATTGGTGATCCTGTTTAGTTTAAACAAGTTTTGGTGTAAATGCTACTGGTTAATATTGCATGCGAGATTGGAACGTCAACAGTTCAATGGCCTTCATTGTAGACATCATTTTGCTATATCCCTGCCCATCCTTCTCAAATGGTCTTACTTCTTTCACACATGCTTGCTAGTGTACATCTTCCAGTGGGAACTCTATAATTAGATATTCGCCGATAAAACTTTAGGGTGTCACTATTGTCTCTAGTGTTTGGGTAGAGACATTTATTATGTTCTTTACCTAATTGACTAAATTTTGCAGTGTACTCCTGGCTAATTTGATGAAGAAAAGATGTGAAGGATTTTCTCAAAAAGATGAAGTTTTGACTAGAGAATATGAATTAGTACGTGAAGCTCTGTTTACCGATGAAGATGATCAAAGTGGTTGGTTTTATCATCTTTGGCTTCTTGATCAAACTGTTAAAGTTGAGTCTCTTCTGCTGGTTGCTTCATGGCCTGCTCATGGTTCTGATGTTGTTGTATTGAGAGAGAGTTGCACGGATGGCTTTGCTTCGTCCTCATTCAATGTGTTGCAATTTAATGCTAAAACATTTCCTCTCGTTGTTTATTTTAATGAGGCTGTAGAAGGTGTAAATTCATCCACAGTTACAGTTTCATCTAAATTGATCAAAGATAAGGATCTTATCTGGAAACCTCTTTCATCAAATAACTCTCGAACTGCCCAAGTTTGGGTTGCACAAATAGATCTCCCAAGTACACAGCTCCAATCTTCGGAAGCTTATCCTTTTGAAGTAACCATTGGTCAATCTCAAGGAATCACTTCTGTAGGTGGTTTTAGCTATAATTATGCTACCCGACTTGCATTTTCAGTGTGTCTACAGCCTCCCAGAAAAGAACATACTGAAGGATCAGTTTCAGGGAAGATAGTTTGGAGAGATGAAAACTTTCATGCTTTTGAGCCTTGCTGTGTGGAACCAAATCTCATACTTCCTATTGATCTCTTAAGCATCAATAGTGAAGGGGATCCAAAAGCTTCAACATGGCAAAAAGAAATATTAGATGAGGAGATAAAAAACTTCCGTGAATTGTCAGACTGGTAAAGCTGTTTTATTTGGCTGGAAGTTTGAATTTTAGGATTATTACTAATGCTATATCTTCTTTGTCATGTTTTTGTAGTAAAATTGGGAAACTTACACTTGCGAGGTTGTTGACAGCTTATGATGCACTGACATCTTACAAATTAGCACATTCTGAAGTTCTTAAAATATATAGTGACTTGATGAAGTTGGATCCATCACATTCTCAATACTACAAGGATGAATACAGTTTGGCTTTATTGAGACAGGTGATCTGCTTAAACATCAGCTTCTTAAAAGCCAAGAAACCATGCTTTTTTAGATTCAGATTGTGCTAAGTAATCATCAGATTCAAATCTGAATGGTTAAACAATTTATCAATCTGAAAGTTTGTACTTCTTAGTGTCCAAATCTTCCTTTTCTGGTTGGTTACCTGGATGAACTATTGCAATAAAGTATGTAAATCAGTCTATGAATCAATTTTTTCCCCCCAAAATCCTCATAATTTTTTGTTTACTGCATATTTGCTTTTCATGGTAAATTTCATTTATGCACCTGGTGTGCTTCTTATATTTGCAGATCTAGATTGATACTTACAGATGTCAACTAAACAAATAATTGGTGTTCCTGACACCTTAATAGGTGAGCAGATTCTCATTTTTTAATGCTTCTGCAGGTAACTTCTGATAGGGAATCTCTGTTGTGTCGCTGTGTTAAGTATATGGGCTTAAGTTCATTGGACGATCACCATCCAATTTGCCTTCGACTCCATAAGTTTTCATTATCACGGATGGGATCTTTTGAGAGATTGTTGTGGGTCCAGATGTTAGACCTCAGCCAGAATGAACTTCGATCAATTGAAGGTAGATTGATTTCACTAGTTCAATAATCTTAAAAGGATTTCTTCAGTCTGAACAGCTGCTGCTTGTACATTTTTCTTGAATTCATATCCATGTTTGCAGTATATCAATTCTTCATTGACATAGGTTCTTAGTTTCCTTAAGAATGCAACATCTAGGGCATAGATTGAAGTTTTTGAATTATTTAATAATTGCCAGTTCATAACTACAAATGTTCCATCATATGCTTTTAAACTATTATGTATTTAATTTGTGACAGGACTGGAGGCTATGCAACTTCTTGCATGCTTGAATTTGAGTAAGAATAAAATTGGTAGTTTTACGGCTCTAGGACCTTTGCAACAGCTGAAATCGCTACAAGTTCTGGATATTTCATATAATGAGATCGGCACCCACTCTGTTGACACAACAAGGTACTTGTGCCCTTCTCCTTTGTCTCATTCACTTGGTAGCGAGTGGAATCAGGATGATAGTCTGATTGATGGTGACTGTGTGACAAGTTTCTGGGAAGCATTTCTTGTTTTAAAAGGCTTGAAATTGACCCAACTGGATGTGGTGGGGAATCGTATAGCTGATGAAAGATTTTCACAGTTTCTGGTTAAGGTTCTACCCGCCCTTAAGTGGCTGGACGATGTACAATTAAAGTAGTTTTGATTGACAGTGAGGTTAACCTCTTCTGTTCTCGTTTCTGCTTTTAATTCTTATCATGTGTAAAATAATTAATTGTCTTGAGATTTGAGCATCAAGTTGTAATTGGGATATGTTGAGCAAGTCATTATGTGAATGACAATGTGATGGGAGTAGCCTGAACACTAAATCATATAGAACTAGTTGGAGAAACATGCAGGGTTTGATTCATCTATTGGACGAAAAGTAAAAATTGCTTCTTGTTGATGGGTATATCATATTACAACTTTGACATGTTAGAAGTGAGTGTGTCCAAAATAGCATGGAGGTTGTAGACATACTAAAAGTGAGACTGCCCAAAATAGCATGGAGGTTGTTGTAGTTTAAAGCTCTTGAAACACAAATTAAATCAACAAACTTGATTGCCAAGTTGACTGAAGCCTCTCAAGTCCCAATCCCATTTTTGATTTCCATAGCATTAGCAATTGATCCCTGAAATCCTTTTTGTAGCCCATGAACACGTTTGCTGGCGGTGCACCTACATAAATGCTAGTTTCTTTCATCCCTTTTGGCATTGCGACTTGGAAACTTACTTTTCTATTCTTGACTTTGTAGTACTATGAGCAAGCTCTTTGCAGTGAATAAGGGTCATGTGCTTGAGTTTTTTTTTATTTGAGATACTCATTACTGTATGCTGGTTAAGATGATTAGACATAATAAGATGGGGGAAAAGGAAGTACTAGCTTAACATGTAATTTTAGTCCAAATGTTTCCTCAGGCGGAGAGCTGTAGTTTTGCAGGGTACATTGTCAAACTAACTGATCGATCTGTCTTGCTGAACGAACAACTCAAGGTCAATTTCCAGCTGCCTCCAAAACACCAAATTAGGGGGATCAAGTTGAGCCTAAGGTTGGCTTGACTAAGTATGAAGTCCATGAAGTTTGAACAAATTTGACTCAAAACTCCTCTAAAGCATAAATCACTCAACAGTCTTGACCTACCCAACCGGCTTGATCTCCAAACTTTCCACCCCAAAGGAGAGCTTATTGAGAAAATAAATACATCTTAAAAACTTGTGAGAGCAACTCTAGACATGAGGGCAGGAATTTCTTGTCCTAAGTGTCAAACTGAACTAACCTCAGTGACCTGCTTTCTAAAGTTATTCTGCAGAAAAAAGAGAAGTTATATGAGGGATAGAGGAAAGAGCATTAAAGAAGAAAAGAATTGAAGAGCGAAATGAATCACTGAGGTACCTCAGCATGCAGCTTTTGATTGTTTCATCTGTCAACTACGCAGGTTCTGTTTTTTGCTGTTCTATTAAACTAGACTGTCGAGCCTGCTAGGGTTGGTAATGTGAGAAATTCGAATTCAACCCAAAACTTGATTATGTTTTAAGATGTCAGTTTAATCAAATTTTGAAACTATGAATAATGATAACAAGAGCAAAATGATGAAGAACAATAACACTGCCAATACAGACCCAACCACACCTAAAATCAACAATCTTGAACAGACTATTATTGTCATCCCTGCTTCAAACCATAAGTTTCTGGTGGAGATTAGTAAGACTGCTTGGTTGCTGCAATTTCTATACAAATAACCCCATCACGAAAAAAACATATTTTAATCACTTCTCCGGTCCATAGTTACCCTCCCCAGTCACTTCAACCTTTACATTACGACCCATCTCGTACGCTTTCTCAGCTTCTTCTTTCATGTTCTTAGACTCGTAACACTTCCCTAACAAGTTGAACGCTTCCGCGTTTTCCGGACTCAATTTAACCGCCTCAGTCAGATCGTTAACCGCCGACTCAAGTCGTTCTTGGCGCTTCATTTGCATCGCCAAGTCGGCTCGCTTAAAAAGCGCGTCCCCTCTCTCCTTGTCGCTCAGCGACTTGACGGCGATGGGAGAGAGAGCGACGTCCAGAGACTCGAGAGCGGAGGTCTTGAATCCCTGGAGGTCGAGAGCCAAAGCCTTCAAGATGTGAGCGGCGGCGTCTTTGGGATCGAAGGCGATGGCTCTCTGGGCTTCTTCTTCGGCTAGTTTGGCGAGCGAAATGGAGATGGATCGGGAATTGGAGGGCGAAGCAGCCTGGGAGAGGAGCTGAGCGCCACTGACGAAGTGGCGCTTGGCTTGGATGTTGGCTTTGTTGGGGATGCGAAGCTTGGAGAGGATTCTACTGGGAACGTCGTGGATTTTGAGGAAGACGAAAACTAGTATAAGGATTAGGCCTACTTGAAGAAGAATGTCGCTTACCATTGGATCCATTGGAACTTTGTGACTCTGAGGAAGGACTGGGACTATGAGACGACCCCTAGGGCGATATAGTTTTCAACCAATTTTTCGTCAGAATTGGAGGCCGTCGATGCTGTTGACCATCAACTTCGTCAAAGTCTCCTTTTCCTTTTCTTTTTTTTTGGTTTTTAGTTCATGTTCTCGTATTTTTGTATGTAATTTTTACAATATATAAATTCCAATAATTAACTCTTTAATGTTTACAGCCCAGCCGTTAATTTTCCTAGGTAAAGACTCAACTTAAAGTCAACTTCATGACCTATCCGCAAAACGGAGTGAATATTACCTCCAAATGGGCCTCAAATCTTCTGTACCTGTGTTCATTACATCTGAGTTATCTATTTATATGTTCCATCTAATACAAACTAAGGGTACAGAGGATCACGTCCCCTCCAAATGTTAGAGTTAAAGCTATTCAAACTTAAACCACAATTAGGGACCCATATAAATGAATGACTCAGTTGCAATGAACACAGAGTAGATACAGAGTAAAGGTACGAGGATCATGTCCCCTTCAAATGTTGGGGTTAAACCTATTCTAACTTAAACCACAATTAGCAACAAATCCATGAACAATCGTAACTCTTCCAAGCAAAACATTTGAAGGTGGAGCTTTTGATCGTCTACTATAATTTATTACATTATCATTCAGCTCTTACAAAAGAGAAGCAAAGATATTACAGTAATGAAATGAGTATTAAAAAGGATAAAAGCCCAGTACATTCCGAATTCTTCAAACACTTTTCGGATTTGGAAGCAACTCGGGAGAGAGACTTGTCACCAGAAACCCACATGAAGTACAGAAAATATGCTGTTCTGAATTTGAAACCGTTAGGTTTCAGCTTATCATTATTATGGGTTAGATAGATTAGTAAAACAAAAAGGTATGTTAGTAGATGGTTTGTAATCTCTAAATCAGCCAGCGTCGTCAGATATATGACAGTTTCTTGACGAAGTATTAATGCATTCTCTTATTAACCACCCATCTTTATCAACTGTACTGGAGATTTCAGCAACTTCTTCAAAGTTTCGACAATATTCCGGAATGATGGCCGCTCTGCTGGATCACTGAGGAAAAGAATGAAAATAAAAATATTGACGGTTAAAGCAACTGTATTTTTCTATGCTTTAAAACACACCAATATAGCAGAGCACACCAGAAGCAAAGAGACTAGATGATACTTACTCAGCCCAGCAAGACTCCATAAGAGAAGCCAATGCCGGAGAAGTGTTCTGCGGGATAGCAAGTCTTCTGTTCTGAAAAGCCACAGCTCCAACTACCTATAAAGGATTCCACCACTTCCATTTTGTCAGAACGAAAAAAAAATGGCAAGGGAGACTTACAGCTTTAAACCCTATTTGATGTATAAATTTAAAATGTTCGGTCAACGAAGAACAAAGGGGTGGTGAGGGCCAAGAACTTAACATTTTAACCTAAAAATTTCAGATTTTGCACCACCATGGTGCTTTAGCAATCTATCTCGACATTTTCAAAGCCTTGAACTAATGGGAATTATGGTGAAGTGGTATTTCCTCTACAACATATGTGATACTCCAATCAAATGTTCATTACTAAAATAACTTCTTTTAGAGTGGAAGTACACACACGATGAATCTTTAAAAGACCAAGTTTTTAAGCAATATATCCCAACTCCAAACAGGAACTGAAAGCTGCATTAGTCGTACCTGGGCAGGGCTAAGTCCATCCCAAGGCTGCTGCATGGTCACAAGCTCCCATAGGATGACCCCAAAACTGTAAACATCAGATTTTTCATTCGAGGGCTCTCCTCGAAGAAATTCTGGAGCCATCCACTCAGGCTGAAAATAAAAGCAACAGAATTACATGCTGATTCATGCACTGCGAAGTAAATTTTCAACCTGCAAGATATTGATTGAAATATCTGACTTCTATGGAGCAAAAGAATCGGATTACAGTAAAACAAATTTATTTAAACTAGTTAGGGATCACATAGGTACAAAATGTTTGTCGTTAATACAAGAACATTTTAGCAGACAACATGCTTATAAGATGAAGGCACAATGTGTAATGTAAGTCAACATGTCATGAAACATTCTTGAATATATCATCAAGTATACTTTCACGTGGTATGGTTAACATGCCAGAATTGTGGCATCAAGCACTTAAACAGAACCTAAAGCTAACTAATTCAGCAGCTTGATTATCGTGTACCTAGTAGATATTATGACAGAATATGATGACTTACTGTTCCAGCTACCGATTTGGATGGTATAAAGGTGTTTGCCTTGAATCTAGACAACCCAAAGTCACCAACCTGAACAAGGCAAACCAGAGTTATTTAGAAGCCCCTATTGCCTGGAGTCCTAAAACTTCCATACAATATTCCAACTATTTACCTTCACTGTCCAATTTTTATCAACCAACAAATTTGGGGACTTCAGATCCCAATGCACTATAGAAGGGTTAAGACAATGAAGATAATTGATTCCCCTTGCCTGCTTTCAGTAACAGTAATTTTGTTACAACCGGCATAGCTTTAACTAGAAGCCAAATTTAGAATAAAAATGACAATAAAATCAGACCACATCCAAGGCCACGCGTAATCGTCTCCTCTCATCCAGCATTTCTCCTGCAGCAGGTCTGTGTATGAGGCGGAATAGACTACCCCTGTTCAAACATATAAAAGTTAGAATTCATATCTTAACAACAAAAAACTCAAATATTTTTTGAACAGCGGTGGATTATTTACCTAGGCAGATACTCCGTCACAATTGATAGATGTGGACGTTTTGTAACAGCACCCATAAAGAGAACTACATTTGGATGGCGAACTCGTTTCATTATTGCAACCTGAAAAGAAACAGTTGTTAATTCAGTACTACAACCATTGCAAACTGTTGCCAGTAGATAATTTTACTTATAAAAGCTCTCAAGATCATCAAACATGTCCTGAGATTCACTTCGAAACATGATATTCAACCAGCCATCTTGTCAGCTATTGTCCATCTTAATTGCTTCGGAAAATCAGGTTCATCTAACATACAAGACAATGTTGGAGCAAGTGACTGCAATCACAGCAGTACAAAGCTCAGGCATGTTGTAATGCTACATATTCAGAAAATCTGTTCTAGTAACAAAATGCAAACTGAGGTGAACATAACAAAACTTGCAAAAGGAGGGATATTCAGAAACCTTTTGCAACATGGCCACCTATAGGATGTATTCAGGCATTCTTTATAAACTCAATATTTGAAATAAACATAAAAGAAAAACCAAGCTGTTCTGCGTGTAGAACAATGGCTATCCGAATGTGTGCACTCTGATCCTTATCTTAATATCAGAATTCAGTTTTAACCGAAGCCCCCAACATTCCGGTCATTGATGACCATAGCCAAACCACCCACAGGGCCGGCCCTGGGCAGGGGCGAGCAGGGCGCCCGCCCAAGGCCCTCAATGAGAGGGAGCCCCAAACCCCCTCTCTAAACTAAAATTTCTTTGCCAAAAAAATTTATTTTGGCCCAAAAAAAATTTTTTTATAAGAAGGGGCCCATTTAAAAAAAAAATTAATTTTGCCCAGGACCCTCTATGAGAAGGAGCCCCAAACCCCTCTCTAAACTAAAATTTCTTGGCCAAATTTTTTTTTATGAGACGGAGCCCATTTTAAAAAAAAATTTAATTTTGCCAAGGCCCATAAAAGTATAGGACCGGCCACCCACATTTGTTGGTGTGAAGCTCCGGACTCCGGTCAAGTGATAAACACACTGTAGCTTTATGAATTTCAGATCTTCTACAGTACATGGAACACTGATGAGAAGTCAATTTTCAAAACAAGCATACTCTTCTTCTAAGGCAGGATTATGGATCCAGCAAGAAAAATAATTTATCTATTGAGAAAAAAACTTGCACACTTGATGACATTAATGAGCAGATACCCTCCTAAAATACTAGTGTAAAAAGCACGCACCTCTCTTAGAAACTCTCGTAGTTGATCATCATGAAAATCTTGAACAGTTAAAACCTTGACAGCGACATCCTGGATTGTCACATGAAGAGAGAGCAAAAACAATTAGACGGTAATGACAACCAAGCGACTTAAGTGAAGAAACAAGCTTCTGTATCTTGTACCCAGACTAGTCATACATTTAAAGAAAAGTATACTAACCGATCCATGCCATTCAGCCCTATGCACTGTCCCAAATGAGCCTGCAAGATAACCATAAAACAAATGAGATAGATATATGCTTGGCACAATTTCCTTTTAAAAAGACCAGTTGTGCCATAACAACAATAACTGATAAAGAGGTGGATGAAGTGTACCAGCACCAACACGCTCCTTGATATGTAAATCATCCCACGCAATCTCAAGCCAATCCATTGCTAGTGAAGGCTCAAGATTCACATATCTTGGGATGGTCACAGTTGGAACTCCAATCTGATGGTCAAGTCTGCTCCCAACATCCTCGAGATGTGACTGACAAAGCAGGTCCCCTTTAATTTGCTTAGCATTACTGATGATTGGACTTCCAGGTACAACAATCTCCTCCTTGTAAGTTTGATGAATAACAACTTGCTCTGCTTCAATTCTAGAACATTCACATACGGGTGGTGCAGAAGTATCAAATGCTTCTACATTCCTCCTTAAATCCAAGGCCATCAGAGACGATTCCTTTTCAAAGCAAGCCTGCTCAGCTGGAGGATGAGTGGAAACTTCTAGATTTTTTGAGTATCTATTAGGCCTTGTTCCTTGGTCTTCCTCTTCACTGCCTGGAAGAGAGGATTCTCTTTTTATCATATTTGGTTTTCCTTTCGATACAAGTTATTTAGCCGTACCTTTTCTTTAACTCATTCATCTGTCAATCTTGTCTGATGCACAGTGTTTGAAAACAAATTTCCAGAAAATTAACCTGTATCATACCTGAACAAAAAGGTTTTTCAGGAAAAGCAGAACTCTTCGAGTTTAGAATCTGACATGGTGTGCTATCCACATAAGGCCGTTGGAACTCTTGTAGATGTGACATTTTAAAGGGTGAAGGCATTGAAGGGAGAAATCCTCCATTGATTGTCGAATCTGGACCGTGGACATTTCCAGGCTGTCCAACTAGATCAACTACATACTCCCTGTCAAGAAATAAGTGCATACATAAGAACAACAAAGTTAAGACAAAAGAGAAGGCAACTGACAGGGTAGTAAGAGAGCTGTAGAATCATTCTAACAGCATGTAGTACATTTTGAAGTTCGACAGAATTTAGATTCTCTTTTTAATCCAAATTCTTAGGCTTATACACCAGAAAATATTGGCAATATTACATTCTGAAATCTGAAAAAAATGCCAGTCCCGTGGCAACCACGCGTAAAATAGATACTCTTCAGCAAAAAGTAAACAAAGAGTATCAGTTATTTTTTATTTGACTTTCCAAAAATGAAAGTATCCAACCTTGAGAACTGCCTGTCATCTTCAATCTTCACAAGGCAAGAGGACTGGTGATCTGCTACACAATAGCGGCAACCTCGAGCAATCCTACATGGTAGGCCTATGTAATCTGCCAATTTCTGCATTAAGCAAAACTTTACAAGTTATCCTCCATCAGTCTCACCTTGCACCAGAGAGAGTGCATATATTTTACAGAATAATATGAAGGTTAAGAAAAACCAAAACAAAGCAACTAAATTGTGATTAAAAATCTATATACGGTAGGGTTTAAAAGAAGTTATAAATTTTCGTAATGGCAGATAATCCAATCTGGGTTTAACTGATTTCACCTAGATATCCAAGGTATCAATCTAAATGAGTGACAAGTTATCATAGTGGAACAAGAGTTGGAGGGAAGCAAGTATTGGAAAACCTCAAGGCTACTTATTCATAGTGATCGTAGATCATGGTTGCGTTAGCCCTTAGGGGTCTCCCTTAAATTGTTTTCAACTAAGAGTAGCATGAGCAAATAGTTTATGGACCCATTTTACTTCATTTTGCTACATGGTTTCACTACTAAAACATAAATCATGAACACAAAAAAAGTATCCGCCTGCTGCAAAGACCTGCTTCAAGGGACAGCATATCAATCACAAGCACAAATGTCCAAAGAAAAGAACAGAAGAAGCATCTGACGCCTTCATGCATGCTCCACTTGGCTCGGGGGGCTTTAGCTCAATTGGCAGAGCTCCGTTCTTGCGATTGGGTCATTGCGATTACAGTTAGATTTTTAATTGTCAAGTAATAATGATAGTATCTTGTACCTAAAACTTTAAACTCAAAAGTGATCTCGATGATCTCATACAAGCTTTGTCTGTCAGCACAACAAGCTTCAGATACCTCACTGAATGATGAAGGGAAAGAGTACCCTTGATAGACTGCTCCATACAAAGTGTGGGTGTCACTTGAAGTTCCTAAATCAGTCGCATTCTCACTTAAAACAAAGGCCTCCCGCTCAAACATCCATATATCTTCAAATATGTTCTATGCTATTTTTATACGGGTATCCGGCATATAATCTTCCAACTAACAGTCACTAATTCACAAGCAAGTGTTTATCCATTTGTAAAAAGCAATTATTAAAAAATAACTGTAAAAATTTGAATTGTTTAACTTTAAAACTTTTGTTATTAAAAATTGATTGATATATTAATTAACTAACTAGTTTTTGGAAACTAATCAATTTTTATAAATCAAATAAACTTAATTAGTTTTTAAATAATTATTTCAATTAAATTCTAATTTTTTTAATAGACAAAGATACTAAGATAGTCTTCTTCTTTCATTATATTTTAAATCATTTAATTTTATTTAATTTTTATTATATAATAATTTTATGATGATCTTATGTTAACCGTTTAATTTAAATGATACCAATTCATACCAATTGAGCTTTGATATACAGTAGAACAGACCTTTATAATTCACACGGTAAAAAATGTATAACTCGCTAGATTTGTAGTAATTCAGAAATGGAACATTTCTTAACGAACAAAAATTTGCCCACAAAAGAACAAACTAAACTAAATCATCACCTTGAATAGAATAGCACGGTGCCGGCATAGTCCTGCGGATACGCTTCCAATGGGTATAACAATACATTTATGAAATTCCTTCAATTTCCTGTTGGAAAATTTCCATCGCTTTTGCAGATCACCTTGCTCCACTGGGAAACTCCCCCTAATATTTCAACATCTGAATCAGAATCGAACGCGACGTCCAACGTTCAAATACTAGTTCGATGGAAGAGAAATTTAACATACCCCATGCAAATGGCAACAAGTTTACCCAATTTCTCCACCAAAACTAGCATATTTTCCGATGCACAGTACAATTCTTGAGCCTTATCCTCAAGCTCCTTAAGACGCGAGTCCCCTCGTTTATCCACAAGAACAACCTCCATTGATGTCTCACTCGGTTCAATTTCTTTGAGAGACATCAAAGACGGCAGCCTACTTCCTTCTTCGAGACCATTGCACATGACCCACAAATAAGGATTCATCCCCAAAATGTTATAGAAGCCATCTGATATTTTGTCATGGTACGACAAGCATCCACTAACCTGTAAAGAAAGAAAGAAAAGACTGTAGCCACCAACTTGTATGTCAAGTAATGCGTAAAAAACGAACAATGACGATGTTGGATAAACGATGATAATGTATGAGATTATCGAGTACCCATAGGCGATGTGAAACGTGTTCTGCATCGTTAAACTCAGGTCCAACATCAGGCAAGAGCAAAAGCTCACCGGCAAGTCCAGCTTGGAAACTTAGCCTCTTGGCCAAAGTAAGCTGCAAATAATAGCTCTCCTTAGTCCTTATCGCCACGTCATCCTCCGACCTCCTCTCCTCCACTGGCACCACCAACTCTTCCACTGGCACCACCTCCTCGTGCCTCGCAGTCGTCGCGGTAGACAACCGCGTGGTAGCCGTATCCTTGACATCGATCGAGAAGTTTCCGTCCAAAGTAGTCCCCGAGAACAAGCTCCCCGCATAACTACTCCCGCTTGAGAACCTCGGCAACGACACTTGGCGGTCAAAATTCCGGTCAACGTCCCTCTCTTTGACTACCACCTCGGGGACAGCCTGTGGCTCAGGAGGGAGCAAGAGCTCGCGATCGTCGTCAAATGACTGGCGGAGTACCTTCACGTGACTCGATCTCTCCCCTTTTCTTTCGGTTAACCAATCGCAAAAAGCGCCAATTTGCTTCTTCTTTTTCTGAAACTTTTCATCGTCGCTGCTCGTGAAGCGATCAGATACTATAGTATTATTATTATCGGTGGTGGTTGTTGAAGATTTGTTGTTGCTGCCAAACAAGTCTTTTGACGGTGACTTTCGTAGGTCGTTTTCGATGCCGAAGTTATCTTTAATGAAGTTCTTCCTCTCCTGGTCCACCAACAGTTGTTTCTTAGATGCGTCGAACCCAGACCGATCCGGAAACTGCCTCGGGAAGAAGTAAGTCGTTCGATGAGGCATTTTTCTCTTCTCTTTTCCTTTCACAGACTTCACGAGATCAACAGCAAACAACACAGCCCGCACGAGCACGCCTCCAAACACCTTCTCTCTTCACTCTCTCTCTCTCTCTCTCTCGCGATTTCTCTTGCTATCAAACCTCCTAGGTCATATTGAAAGCTGCTCGACCGTACAATTCCTGCAAGTCGATCAGATTCAAAAATCGAACCAAAAGTTGCTTAATGCTTTGCGTAAGTGAAGCCAAAAACAATCCAAAAACGGAGAGATGAATTGATATCTTTTTTGATTGGCTTATTGGATTTGGATGGTAGAGGCTCCAATCAATGTTCAAAAACGAGAATATTCCGCGAACACTGCTTCAGACGCAGCAGCAGTTGCTAATCAGTGGTTTGGAAAACGGATATAAAACTAAAAACCTGCAAGTAATTGATACGTTTGGAAGCAAAGCAACCGTTATTGTTTGCTACGCATTTCGAGGGATAAGAAGAGCGGTGGAGATAGTGAGAGAGAAAGAGAGAAGGAAGGAGCTTACGAGTTAAAGAGTGCGTGGTTTCTTTAAGCAAAAAATTAACGTGGGAGAAAGAAGAAGCTGGGCGGGGTGGGGAAAATTGTAAAAAAAATAAAAATAAAAAAGGAGTATGGGAAATGCAAATGCGGGTTTTGTATTGTGACATGAGAGCTGAAGCACACGTAAATTTTACAACGGCACGTAAGGCTTTACGGGGGCGTAGGCTGTGGTCATTGTTAGATATGAAATGGCGAAAATGCCCTCGTGTTGGCCTCACTGACCTTTTCTATGACGGCATGTGACAGTGGTTAAGAGTTTCATGCTGTGTTTGTCTGTCTGTTGGCTGTAAAGCGGAGGGGATAGAGACAGTGGGGGTTTTTCATGCATTTACTTGGTAGATTGTCAGTCGAGTTGCGTGAATGTGAATCCCATTTCTAATTTCTACTTTTGATTGTGTCAGCTTGTGGTGTGATTATGGAGTTGAATTAGAAGAAAGAGCGGTTCAACAGTCAACACCCAGGCTGTTGTTTGTCAAATCCCTCCCCCCTCCCAACCCTAGTCTACAACAATGTTAAATTATATGTATTGACAAATATATGGTGCAACTGTTTTACATGTGAGTTAGGTAAACAAGGTTGAGGACCTTGAGGTGTTCCACTTTAACTGGATATCTTTTGACTTTGTTAGCGTTTTGGTGCCCGTGCCAAATATAAGCTACAGTATAGGCCTCCCTTTCATTTTTTATTTCCGAGTTTTGTTGCAGGTAACTGCGACTTGTATAAAGAATTCACTCAGCCAATGGTCTAAATTAAAACGGATCAAACGCGGCGGTTGAATCAATACTTTTTGGTTTATAAGTCATGTTTGAGTCTCACACATCTATCCTATATACAATGGAGTGCGGCTAAGGTGGAGCTACAACGAGTGGAGGTGGAGCACATTTTGATTAGTTCTTGGCTCGCGGGTTTCCTAGTTTCAATAGTCACCAAGTTGCACACATGATGTGACTCACTGACTTTTGGGGACATTGACAATCGGATATATATATAAGTGTACACAATCGGATATGATGTAGTCAGACTTTCTATGTTTTCAAGTACTGGGCAGGAAACATCCAAGGACAA
>JAOQMR010000006.1:6056496-6075147 GCA_027563865.1 Erythroxylum pelleterianum | reverse complement strand
CGTGGATCACCTTTAGAGACAGTCTCTATTGGCTGTTTAGGTTGATGTCTTCATACCGATACCTGGATCCTGGGTTTGGGAAAGTCTCGGGAACAAAAATTTTTGTTTTCCGCTGCCTGAACATATGATGTTCGTCCTGGGATTTTCCTACAGTACTCACCCCATCCACTTTCCAACCATGCAGGTTAATTTAGTGAGTTTGAAGCTCTGAGTGGATCGTGTGGTCTTTTGACATTTTCGAGGTATTACCGTACGTGGGTAGTTTCCTATTTTGTACTTTTATTGTCTAATGGCTCATGAACTGTGTTTATGGAGATACGCTTTATGATTTTGTAAGTTAACTTTTAATTGTCTTGTGTTTTATAAATGAATTTATGTATGAATCTTTTGATACTGTTGTTGAGATTGCCTTGAGTGGACTTTAAAGTCGTGAAGTTGTGGTTGGATGTGAATATAGAAGTGTGTTTGAAATTGTTTGCAAGTTTTGGAATTTTTAAAATACAACCGTTGTACTTCAGTTAGCCTTACGTAGTCAGATTAAAGATACTGTGTGTGTCCTTATCTCGGGTATACGATGGTTGTCATGGGCCCGATGTGGTATTGGTTCATGACAACTTCCTACACTTTAGGGTCTCTTAAGTCCATCCTAAAATAATCCTCATCAAGGGTAAGAGATCTTTTCAAAATTTAATAGATGTGGAGCTTAACTTTCTCCTTACCCATCCTAAATGTAGCTTTCCTTTAGCAACATCAATTATGATCCCTCCAATCACCAAGAATGGTCTCTAAAGGATGACGGGAACCCTTGTATCATACTTTATATTTCCACTTTCATAGGTAGGTTTTACCTAAACCATAATAGGGTACTTGATAGAATGATCTACCAAGTAGAGTGACACATTCATTAGCTTAAGTTCACTTATTCCAAGCTTATCAAAAATTGATAAAGGAATTAGATTTAAACTAGCACCTAAATCATATAAGAATTTAATAACTTTAAAATCACCAAACATGAAAGAAATTGTGAAACTCACTGGACCTATCAACTATGGAAGTAATTTATTATTTATGATGACATTGCACTCTTTATTAGAGGCACTATAACACACTCGTCTAACATCTTTCTCTTTTTAGAGATGTTCTCTTTTAAGAACTTCATATATAATGGAATCTGTGCTAATACTTAGGTGAATAGCATGTTGATGTTCAATTTCTAAAAATTCAAAATTTTATTCAGTTTTTCCTTATTTTTCTTTGTTTAATCCTATGAGGCTTCAAAATCAACAAGCCGATATGGCTTTATGTAGATGTGTCTTTATTCATAACTGGTGTCAATTAAGGATGAAATCAACACCAATTCTATTATATTACCATCTCTTATGTTCTCTAGATCAATATTGGTATTAAATGTAAGTGAGATTGGTGTTGGTATGTTTTTTTCCAACCATTCTTAGGTTGCTTCTCATCTTCTTCCAACTTTCTCGCTTCCTCTTCTCTAGCAACATCAAATGCATGTGTTTTGCCACTTCTTAATGTGATGGTACATATTTGATCCCTTAGGTTTACCTTGGTATTACTTGGAAGACTACCCCGACCTCTTTTGCTCAACTATTTAGCTAGTTGGCTAACTTATACTTCTAAATTACAAATTTGTGCATTAGTTAACTGCACCACTTTGGCCAATTTTTCATCAATGTCCTAAATGCATGCTCATTATGTCTGCATTACTTTTTCTAATTGTGCATCGATAGAAACTATAAATTGCTTTAACATCTCCTCTATCCCATTACTTTAAGGTTGGCATCGTTAAAATTGAGGCTATTTTAGAACTTAAGCGGTTTCGTTAATTTGTCTATTCTAATTATTCCTTATTCTTTCCTTTAAAATTTTATGATATTCATTCACAAAAGATTATATATGTTGAAGAATAGGTCATTTCACGTTGCCTGCTTCCCTCTATAGGCAACCATATAATTTGCTTCCTTGTTATAACTTAAGGTTGGCTCCAAATTCATTCATATATAGGCTAGGTACCTATACATACCACATTATTAAAAAGCTTCCATGTTGCCTATATTAAAATTCATAAGAATCTTTATCTGACTAAAAAAAGATCCGTTATTTATGTTACCGAATCTGAAGATGATTAAACCTTATAAAGGGATGCCTTTGATTAGCCCCTCACTAATTTTGTATACGAATTTCTTTCCAAAGTCTTAATTATTTATTTAACCTCCTTGTCAATTTTTCTATAGATAATTGTTTGTGTTATGGTATCTATTAAAGTTTGAAATTTAATGTCATATGCCCTCGTAGAAAAATTGCATCATTGATTATAAAAAGTATTAGTGATGAGGGCATTGACTTAATAGAGCCCTGTAATGTTCCCAAGCTTTGTGAAGTGCTTCTTTTCCTTCCGTACGAAGCTCTGTATTTGCATCCTCAATTTGGTGATCTTGTATAATGGAAAAATTCTTAGCATAAACGCATTACACACTTGATCCTACTCCAAGAAAGAATCCATTTCTACTGAGATCAGTCATGTCGTAGCTCGACCTTATATGTAGCATGAGAAAAACCTTATTAAAAGCTCTTCTTTTATGATTCTTTTTAGTGGAAGTGTTTGAATCACCAAATAAAACTCCTTTATGAATGTTATGGTATCCTTTCCTAATGATCAACTAAAGGTCATAAGTAAGTGGAGATGTACTTACTTTAGCTCGTAGTTTCTTACCCTTTGGTTGAGTGTTACGTATGAGGAACTGGCATAAATTACTAGCAATTAGATATCCCTCATGCACATCTTCTATTGTTATTGCTTTATATCCACTGCTAGATTATCTTCTTGATGCATAACCACCTCTTTTCTCATTTTCACTTAGTTTCTTTGCAGGTTCGTTTAATTTCAGCGTCAAACTGAATTAGAGGATCCAAGCTATCATTTTTGGATCTCGTATCTTGCATCAACTCTTTAAAACTAATGAAATGATATCAAAAGTTAAAAGAAAATCAAAATAAAAGTAAAAATAAAATTAACAAAAATAGTAAATCTAGTTTGCAATAATGATGCCAAAAACTTGTTCTACTTTATATTTGTAAGTGCAAAGAGTCCATCATAGATGGCTAAATAAAATTAGAGAGATGCCAAAGTATTGATCATATAGAGAACTAGTTACTAATACAAATAATCTCATTTTTAAAAAATAAATAAAACCAAAGAGTAGAACATGATAAAACTAAAGAACTAATGAAAATAAAATAAATGAATCCTACTTATAAATGATAAAGTACATCAATAAAATGCAATATGGGATCAAATGATTTGGAATGTAACCACCTAAAACCCTCTTTCATAATATGGTTAGCAACTAAAAAGAGGCTGAAAACAATGGATAGACTTAAATGTATTATAAATATGGCATATGAATTATAAAGGTTAGAAAATGAAAGTATTTTCATCTATCTTTTGAATGTCAGAACTCAAAAATACTTTAGAAATAGGTGTAGCTCTTCAATTATAGGTTGCGAAAATATAATGGAATAGGCTTGCAATTTCTAATAAAACTTAAAAGGAGACTTGGGAACATTTAGATTAACATTCTACTATTCCATATACTTGATTTAGAATGAGAGAAATACAAGAAAAGCTAGTTTAGATCCAAAAGATGCTCCAACTTTTCTACAAAGAGGTTTAATCTAAATAAGGGAAGCAATACTCTATAGTAATGCAGGTAGAGTTACCAATTTCATGAAATCTAGATGGAATATGATTAAGGCTTTTAAGACTTGTGAGAGATATTACTAGAATCCACATGCAACTATTCAGCTTATTCTAACATGGGCTACATATTGTTTCTATACTTATGTCTCATGTGATATCTCCCACAAGTATAAATTTAAAATTTATATTAATATATAAACTTAAAATTTGTACTGTACGTAGTATTTACGTACTCTAATAAACGACTTTAATTTTGAAATAAAAATAATTTGGTGTAATTGAAATCAAACTCGATATCTTTTGTTTTATCACAAGTGAGTTGAACGTTTCTGTTCAAACGAAGATGTGATTAAAAGTGGAGTGACATGATATAAATTGGGGGCCAGAACTGAAGTTACAGTCAGTACATTCAAATCCTTCCAAGTACATTATCAATTGATCCAATTTCGTTCCATTAATACGTCACAAGACAAAACTCTACCTAACCGTCCCACTTTGTCATTTCCGACGCTATGTTACTAATATACATATAACATCACCATTTGAAAGTGGCAACCACCGCACACCTGAAGTCGTCACCAGCAGCCGTGAGATCATCATCCGACAGACCTCGACCTCCACCGTCTGGTGGTTCCACACACATCAATTCCATTATCACCTCGACAATCACTGTGGCTGTATTCCACGTGAACCATCATCCAAGTGGAGACCCCAGCCATCACACCATCACAGCCATTGAAAACCAATAGGTCCACCTCTATATCCTGCGTCTCCAATCTACGCTACATACCATTATCTCACATGTTTTATTTTACTTTTTTCTGCATCTATAAATGTAGACTGTCGAAATATATGGAAAAGAAATGAAACTTTACTTAACCCAAATTGAGCCTTTTCATGGAAACACAAGTTACCTCCCTCTCTCTCTCTCTCTTCTTATATTTTGGAAGCTTCTTGAGCTACGTTAAAGTGTAAAGTAAACACTTGCAAATCCAAAATACTTATTTTGGGTGAAGAAAGAAAGGGAGAAAAACATGTGTCGTCTCTTCTCCAATGAAACAGGTAGCTGAAAAGCGTCTTTAGCTGAGGGTATTTTGAAATTGAGCGACAGTCGGTGAGGTTAGAGGAGGTGTTGGTAAATGGCGGCTGCGAATCCACAGCCACTACAGTCGCGCCCTTACAACGACCACGCACCGCCGCCGATACAGATCGACGATGACGGCCCGTTCGAAGATGGAGACATTTTGGATGATTTGCAGGATAATTCGGCCCCTGTGAACGTGGCGGAGCATCGTGTTGGAGGTGGAGTAGTTATGACGTCGAGGACGGGTGAACTGACTCTCTCTTTCGAAGGAGAGGTTTATGTGTTCAGTGCTGTTACTCCTGAAAAGGTCTGCTTTTGCTTTGTTTTGGTTTTGTTTACTTTTTATTTGATATATTGCAAATTTTTTCATGTATGTTTTCCTTTCTTCCCCCGCATCGTCAGGGATTAGTTTTTGGATTGCTTGTTTTACTTATAGTCTGCTCTTTGGAGCTTATTGAAATTGTCTTGTGTTAATCATAGAAGACAGGTGTTTGGCTTCATGTACTGTAAAAATGTTGAAGCAAAGAACACATTTTTGCTAATTCTTTTCTTCAAGAGCTCAGTTGCCCTTGAGTTTGTAGAACATCAAGTTGTTGAAAGCGTCTTATACTTGTACTTGACAAGCAGGTGAAAGCAGTGCTTTTCCTTTTAGGAGGACGGGACGTCCCCACTAGAGTACCGACTATCGATATGCAATGTGATCAAAATAACCGGGTAAATCATAAGATACGTTATTAATGTGATTAACGTCTGTTCTTATTAGGTTATATAATAAGTTTTCTCTGCTATACTTGCAGGGGATAAGTGATAGTCCAAAGCCTTCAAGCTTATCACGAAGAATAGCCTCTCTTGTTAGGTTCCGTGAGAAACGTAAGGAGAGATGTTTTGACAAAAAGATAAGATACACTGTACGAAAAGAGGTGGCACAGAGGTACTAGGCAATCACAACTATCTCATTTATTATTTTTCCAATGGCCTAGTAACCTTCTGGAAAACTGGGAAATTGGGAGCTTGGTCCTTGACTCCATTCCTATTTTGTAGACATCCGAGATAGGAATATTTCATCTTGACTTTGAATAGTCAAGATTAAGAGCTTTTACCCCATTAGTGTATGTAGGCTATTGGGTGGGTAAAAGAGATAGTGCACTGCAACGCTAAAATCTTTCAAAAAGTGAAAAATGACAAGATATTTGATATCAATGTTTTCTCTTTAATGTTTCTAATAACATCTATTTTGTTCCTACATTTGGCAGCTGCAACGATATGTTGGAGTAACTAGACTTTATTAAGGGTTTTCTGGGACTGTGCTGGAACTTTGAATCTGCTAAATTCAAGTTCCTTTAAGCTGACAACTTTTCCTTCCATGTTTTTTTTTTCACCTCAGGATGCATAGAAGGAATGGGCAGTTTGCATCTTTGAAAGAAAGTTCAGGTGGTTCAAGTTGGGATTCTCCCCAAGGTTGCCCTCAAGATGGCACTTCTAGTCTGGAAACTGTGTGAGTTGTTAGCCTAGTCTGGCTTTGGCCGTTTTGCACTGTGTAGGAATTTTGGTCATGATATCTTATGTTGACACGATAATTTTGTTTGACTTATTAAGTTTGGTGATATCTGTTTGAAAATTTTGCTATCTTGATGAGATGTTACTTCTTAGTGATTTTCCTTCTGTCTCTGCAATATTTTTTAGTGTTCGAAGATGCCAACATTGTGGTGTTAGTGAAAGTAATACGCCAGCGATGCGTCGTGGACCGTCGGGGCCAAGAACTTTATGTAATGCATGTGGTCTCATGTGGGCAAACAAGGTTCGTTTCTTTAGGATTCAAACTAGTTGTCCTGTAACATTCAGCAATGGTGTTATCTACATGACGTTGTGATAACTTTAGCACCAACCTGAAGGGATTATATACTTAGGTATGGTGGTAGGAGAAGCTGTTTGAGTTGCATTTGCTGTTTGCCAGAACTCACGAACTCATAATCACAGAAATTTTAAGTATTTCTGGATTGGATTCAAGAAAAATGTGCGAATGAATATTTTATCTCCTTGCTTTTATGGTCTTTCAAAAGAAAGTTGCTAGTTTTTATACTCGGATCTTGTCCATAACTTGGTTATCTCTGCAAGCCAATTCTTTGTGCTCATTCAAGATACTAGTGACAGAGACTTCATTTTTCTTGCTCAAAGCAACCATCGAACTTAATAATTGGTCCTTTTTTATAATAAACTTGTAAACTGTGGAGTACTTTTTTCAGCTAAAATGCTCTGGCTCTTTTGAGGGTCTAACGTTTTTCAACCATAATGGATTTTAATGTATGTCATCCACCTTTAAAAACCACATGATTTTTAAGCAGAACCAAATTTCGGGTTAAAGACACTGTTGTTGACGTTTTGTTAGTTTGTTTCTTCTAGATGTAAAGGATAACATGTGCAGATTTAGAACTTCTAAATTCTGTCATATGATTCATTTCTACAGGCTTTTGGATTGATCTTCTTTTTAATTTCTGATTTATGTAGTTCTGCGTTTCTCCTAATCTGATTTTCTGTTGCTGAATGTGCAGGGAACACTAAGGGATCTGAGTAAAGGTGGAAGAAACCTTCCTCTGGATCAAATTGAACCTGTATGTGTCATGAGTAATAGCTACAAGTTTTCCTTTATGATTCTTTCTTCAGTTCCTATTTCTACTTGGATGAATCGTGATTTGCTATTTAAACATTGCAGTGCCATTATCTTAACTTGATTATGTTGTCACTATTTTCGTATGGGACTAAGTTTCATTATGTCATGGCTTTCCATGAACTAGTTTTGATTGACAGAACTTATGGTTGTTGTTGTTCTCCATGATACGCCTTATGGTTTAAATTATTAATGAATTCCTCACTGCTTATAGTTCAGACTCTGGTGTCGGTGCTGTGATTGATCTCACTATATAATCTTTTATGAGATCTGCAGGGAACTCCTATCGATGTCAAACCTTCAATCATGGAAGGAGAAATCTCTGGCCACCAGGACAAGCAGGTAGTATACTTTTCCTACCCGTTGCAATTTTCTTGTTACCAAAGTGAGGAATTGGTCCTCTAAGTTAATTTCTGGGATTTACAGGGAACTTCTGAAGATCCTTCTAAAGTTGTTAGTGAAGGTTCCAAGAATCCCTCCAATCCAAATCAAGAAGTATGCTTCTGATCCTTGATTTCACATCATGAGTTCTGAACTCAATTTGCATTCTGTTAAATGTGTTTCATACCATATAACCTTCATTCAGCATCTCTGGTTACGTTGGTTTGGCGCAAATTAATTAGGTTCACAGTTATTGTACTTACGAAATTAGGTTCATGATTGTAGATGAGTACAGTTACTTGTAAATATATCTTGAAGATACTTCGACAGAATCTTTGTTTATTCAACATATCTTGTCATGAGTGTCCATAAGCTATCAATAAATGATACGCATCAGAGTATTAAACATATCACGGAAATTGTGATGATATTTACAGGAACCACGGGTTGAGCTTACTAATCCTTCAGATACAGACCTCGACATTCAATCTAATTTTGATTAGAAGCTGTGATCTGCTTCCCTTGCTAACTGGGGGAGATTGGGGAATTTATGGACGCATATTATTCTGTGTTTCAACTTGTAAATAGCAAAGGATTTGACATTAGATACAACTTGCAGTCATGATCTCTTGAGAGCGGAAGTGTGATGCACCTTGTCGCCTAGTTCCAGATTACCAGGAACGACACCTGTTTATATTAGTGCTGGATCTTGTTTCTGTATGATTTAAACAAGTATGTCCTAGTAAGTTTAGGAAGTACATATGTGATTAATTCATTAGGCTGTAGCTAGATTACAATGTACTCCGGCGTTGTCTTTTTTAGCTTGATGAGCATGATGAAAATAATTGTACTAAAGCTTTTCTTATGTTTAGTTACCAGCTTAGAGTTCACTCTTGTACGAACATCTACTTTTTTTTTTAAAGTGATGAAGTTAATAAATAAAAACTGCTAATTTTTCATGTTTTTAGTTGATAGCTACTAAATCTCATTAATTTAATACCATTCAAGTATAGAGTTACACTACTTAAATACTTTCTGTAATGTGTTTTTCCTAATTGTTTGCTTAAATTTAGTTCTCTTAGACATTATGTATTATGTTTACTCTTAGACCCTATAATTGTAATATCATTTAGTATCGAAGCATCCTTTCTAGTTTATAGTGGCAACTGTGGAGGACACACGCAGTCAAGAATTAAAAGGATTTGAAAAGACTATTTGAAGCATGTAAGATTTACCCTGCGTTTGGTTACTATCCTCAGGGGTGAGGACAGTGGACAAGGGCAGTAAAGTTCTGTCCTTCGTGTTATTTGGTTACTGTCCGCAACGAATTTTGTCCTGTACTCAAAGGACAAGGACAGAAATTTCTATCCGTTTCAAAAATGAGGTACACAACTGAATGACAAAACAACCTTGTTTTTGTGACGATGCCTACACCCTTCAAGCACTCTGTCGCACCTCCTTCCATCTGCTTTGTCTCTGTCGTACCTCCTCTTCGTGCATCTGCTTGGATTATCCTACTGTATTGATCGAAAAATAATATTTAAATACAAAATATCAGTTAAATACTGAGTTATGTTATAAATTTAGGATTAAATTGAAAAACGTTATAATTGTTCTTAACCTTTAGCCCCCTTGTCACATTGTTATCCTTGTTCTCATTAGTAGGAGATGAAAAGCATGCACCTTTCTCCCTTATTAAGTCCTATGTTCAGCTTGCATTTGGTGTTATTTTGAAGAGTACTTTTGAAGCTGATGAAGTAGAGGCCAACAAGAATCAACTGTTGTACAAAGAAGCTGTCATTAATATAAGGAGTTGTGGGTTACAGAATAATCAGATGAAACGAGTCGCAAGGTGTCTGTTGCCTCGAAGTTTGTCCTTGATTGTTTGAGCTATCTGCCATCACAAATTCACGGATTTAAAGTTGATCTGCTGCTCTCTGGGATGCGCTCTATGACTATAATAAAGCATGCCCCTTTACAAAATAGAAGAAAGGCTTATGCTTGGTGAGATCGGATTATCTATTCGAATAATACAGTGGATTGATGACTACCATGCTTCTTGTTAATGCAGCTGAACTGGTCATGGCATCTGAATTATCAAGTCAAGAACTTGTCAAAGGATAAACTACAAACAGAGTCAAGGTGCACACCAAATGCGGAAGAACATTATAAAAATAAGCTCGTAATGGGAAGGAATCTTCATTTTTTTCTAAATTACAGAACTCCAGGAGCAAGTGGATATGAACAGGAGAATGAGATAATCATTGCCGTTGCTTTCTTTCTAACCAGTTATCATTGGAACCAACTGTGTTCCCCTAACCAGACTACATGTTTTCGGCCAAAACTAAATGGATTCCACTAAATTGAAAAGCCGATCTCTTGCTCTCTTTGCGTTTGCTACAAGACAAGGTTAAAACTTGAGTTGAAATGAGACCAAAAAAGGTTATGTTATGATGGGATAAGAATAAAATGCATAAGAGACGATGAAAGTTTGTAGATTTCTAGTCCTAAAGCAATAGAGATAAGTGTAACGATGAATGTATTTGTGGCTTCATGTATAGGAAATGCTAGACTAAAGGAATACATACACATGGCCTATACGATTTGAGGAGTAGGTCTACAACATAGGAGATCAGTTTAGGCCATGAAGTTGCCCTTCAAATCTTCTGTCCTGCCTGTTCTGTACCCACTCTGGCCCCACATGAATGGAAGGTTGAGATTGAAGGGGGCCAGAGTGGGTACAGAACAGGCGGGACAGAAGATCTCGTCCCATGAAGTTGCGATTTGGAGAGACAACTCACTTTTAAATTTTATAAAAAAATTATTTGGTTGTCTTTGAAAGATGTTCCAATAAATTGTTACTTTAGGAATCATATTCAGCAGTCAATATCTTCTAAGGGTTTAAAGCCTATAATTAAGCTACCTGTTAAGCTTTAAACCCTAGAACACTTAAAATAAGCCTATTTCCCAATTGTTGAACAAGAAGCAATAGATGCTATTTGTTTGTAATGGAAGAAATAGATTCTTTTTAAGAGATTAGTGATAGTAATTTGGGCAGCTCAAAAAGAACCTCTAATATCTCTTCAAGCAAATGTCTGGATGAGTTTAAGCAAATGAGAGAATTGCGGAGTACCCGATTGACGTAATTTGCAGGCTATTGCATCAACCGAAGATTTACCCAGTACGCATTCAAATGATAACAGCTACGGATTCTTCCGTTTCTTTAAAAAAAAAGCACTCAGGTATTACAAAAAGAAAGACCATTACTTATTAATAACGGGAGCAACGACAATTCTATAGATAAATCAACGATTGTAAAAGGTAAATGGAAGCTAAAAGAGATCAATCCACTTAAGGTCATGGTGGGTGGATGCTTATAGCTTCCTTTTACTAACCTTTATAAGCGACTTGAATAGACTCAAGCACTACCTTTTATAATTGATGCACTGGTAATTCCTAACGAGAGAACTTGCAGTACATCGATTGGCCACCTTAGACGATATTCTGTACAACTTCAAGAAGAGGATTATGTTGTTTAAATGGAAGTGCTAGCAGGTCCTATTGAAGGGGGACCAGACAAAGAGATGAAGCTGATGTCAAAAATGAACTACAAAGAACTTTAAACCACCCTCACCCTGAGGCCACTAGTCATTTGTGCATGGTTCATTTAACCTTTCCATTAGAGTCTCAATGATGGTGGGTGATACTGAGAAGCAGGAAGAACAGAATGACGAAACCACATGGTTATTAGTTGAATTAGAACAATCATAAAGGAATCATATCAACTTCCACCATCAACAAGTATTAATCACAAGATTTCTTTTAAAGAAGGAGTTAAAGATGTTACTGTAAGACCCTATAAATATCCCAAGATTCATAAAGGCATAAAAGAGGGTATGATGCATGAACTATTGGGATAAGGCTTTATTTAAAATAGTGATAGTTCTTACTATTCCCTTATGGCGTTAGCAGGCCTGCTACTAACATTTTATAGGCCCCAGGTAAAGTAAAAAAGAAATTTTTATTTTTCCTTTTTTTGTTCTTTACGGGAATTAAGAGTGGGCTCTCATTAAAAAAAGAGACAAAATAGGAGCTTTTTTTGTTGCTCTTTATGAGGCTCAAAAGTGAAGAATGAATCCTATTTCATTTTTCATAAGAGTGGCCCATAGGAAGGTGTCCTATCTGCCCTTACTTCAGAGTCGGACCTAGGCATTAGTTAAAAAGAAGTACAGGATGTATAGACTTGTTATTAAGCATAAATTTCTGACATCTTTAATAAAAGAGCTTACAAATGAATTATCTAATTCAAGCTAGTATTTTAAGTTAGACTCAATGTCCAGGTTACGATCATATCAAAATATGCATACATAATATAAGGGAAAAAAGTAATTATCAAGTTAAAATCAAGGATGATAATAGTGGAGTTGCTATATCTATAGTTATTCTAGCATATAAACCAGCCTACTTTCTAAAATCAAAGCAAGTTAAGATGCATATATTATTTTTATGGATATGATCAAACTAAGTTAAGGAAGGAATGAGGTACTGAGTTTGAAGGCAAGGCGTATGGTGGCACTCTTCTTAATTGAAATCCAAATTAGTTGCATTAGTGTATGAAGGCTCACAAAGACTTTATTTTATTAGAAACATATTTAAGCAATATCAAGTAGCTGCTTTTTCCCTTAGATTACTACAATCTTTGGCAATACGTAACCATTAATGTTGGAAAGATGTGAATACATATTTTATTAAGGGACTTACTAAATCTAATGGTTACTTTGTTAGTATGGTGGTGTTATATCGATTCATTAGATATGGTCAGCTCATTGCACTTCGCTGTCTATATTTATATCTTACACATGTGTAGAGGTTGCATGAAATTCTAAACAATAGAGACCCAATTTTCATCAATACCTTTTTGCAAAAATTCTTTAACTGCAAAGAGTGGTGTTGCTTATGTCTTTTGCTTACTGCCCTCAAACAGATGGACATTTAAAGGCAATTAATAGGTCCCCTGAAACTTATCTTAGGTGTGACATGCGAGAACCCTTTCTAGATGGTACCAATGGCTTTTGTAGAGGATTGTTGACATAACATAAATCATCACTCAACCATCAATATCTCTTTGCAACTTAACCTATGGATTTCCTCCTCCCATTCAAGTTTAAGTGATTCAAAAGTATTGGCAAATTACAAACACAAGAACTTTCTTGGATTTTTAATCATCTAACCGAGATGAAACACACCAGTTAGGAAATGGTGAAATTACATGAGTTTGGTTAAACAATCAGTCAGATTCAAGCCCTCTTATACAAAGATATGAGATTATTCAATTGAGGAACAAAATTCCTATGGATTCCAAAGTATCATCTCTAATCCAAAATAGTGACTATTATGGCAACTTTAGAGGTTTATCTCCATTTGCTAAACATTTACCTCAACTGATTGAAAGCGACTAGAGAAGATACCGTCGTTTGAACTCCTGACCCAATGGAAGGTTTAAAAATGACTCTTATCACAGAATTCTTACTAGCAAATCAGCAGAAGTCTCTTGGCATAATCTCCTATGGAAAAACACTCTAAATCTTAAAGCCTCAATAATCACTTGACTTGTGAGTAAAAATAGGTTGAGGACTAAAAACAAAAGGTTTGGCTCAAATGATTCAACGTGTGTATTATCTAGGGAGGCTGAAGAAGATAGAAATCATATATTTCTTGTATGCAGTTATTTTAAAGCAGTATGGAGCATAATCCAACCCATGCTGGCTATGGTTAACCACATATGTGAATAGGAGGAAGCTTTGAAGTGGTTCATCAATCACACCAGATCTGGAAAACAAAATGAAATCTTACTCAAAGTAGCATTCACCACCACTATTTACACACTTTGGAAAGCAAGAAACA
This sequence comes from Erythroxylum pelleterianum, assembly GCA_027563865.1. Taxonomy (NCBI): domain Eukaryota; kingdom Viridiplantae; phylum Streptophyta; class Magnoliopsida; order Malpighiales; family Erythroxylaceae; genus Erythroxylum; species Erythroxylum pelleterianum. The sequence goes on along the minus strand of JAOQMR010000006.1, from coordinate 6,061,392 downwards.
TTAGATTATATAAGAGAGTTGAAGAAGACAAGTACCAACTAGCTGACAAAATTCTGAACTGGATTAGAGTTATTGTAGTTACTAAAAATGTACACAATCTACTCTCTCCTGGCATGAAGAACAGGTGGAACCTATGACTAATATGTTGTTTTGGTTTTGCACTTGATTTGTAATGTTTCACCCCCTCTTTTTATTCCAATCATGTTGTAAGATGATAGTCAACCTATGAACTAGATCTCATTGTAATGTTGTACTAGCTTTCCTTAGAGTTTTTTTTTAAGTATTGATTGTAGATCAAGAAGTTTTTTAAAGGTTTTGCAATTTCATTTAAGAAGGGCTTAATTGAGGAAGAAATGAGAAGCTAACAGGGAAGGAGTTATCAGTCTTATGATAAGTGTACTTAAAGTTTCAATCAGATATATAACTTCGTTATTCCCCGAAGTAATAAAAAAGTTGGCATCCTTTTCCATGGTCCATTCAATATCATCAACACAATAAGAAAAGTTGTTATCAATTGCAGTTTCCAACTAACATAATTAATTCAAAATGTCTTTCACATTTCATGATTTAAGAAACATGTTCCCTAACCTAATCTACTCTTTGATTTAAGAAACATGTTCCTTATTCTACTCTTACATCTACTAACCTATCTCCATTATTGACCACCATGAACAAGCACTCATTTGCAATTTTGGACAGGGATGATTAAACATCAAAACAAGGTTGTCACGCAAGTTTTATTCCAATGCTTTGACTTCATAACTAAAGAGGCGACATGGAAATATCTATTTCATCTTCAGCAAAGATTTCCTACTATTATAGGCAAGTCTTTAAAGAAGATGGAACGTTACAATTTAAATCACTCAGATAGTACTCTTTATATTCGATTATTTCTTCTTTTTTATTAAGAAATAGTAGCTTAACGTAACCCCAATAGTATATGTATATATACCTTCTATGAGAAGAAATTGAGAAATTAAAATCAAATTTTAGTTTTATGTGTGATGTTTTCTCTTAATTCCTAAAATGATATGCAATTAAATGTGGCATTTTTTATATTTATGAAACTCACAGTTGCTACTCTTTGAGTGTGTACTGGATAAATTATCAATTGTATACAATAAAATTACATGTTTTGAAATAACTATTTGACGAGTCAATATCTTAGAGTTAAGTGACGGATTCAATCCAAGTAACATTTGTAAGCTCCAATATGTCTCCACTCCTCGATTACCATCATCTTCAAAATTGATGTGAGTTGTAACCATCATCTTCAAAATTGAGGTGGGCTGTAATCCTCTCACTACCACTTAACCTTCAATCTCTTAAGTTAGAAGGCTTTCAGAAAGACTAAATTCACCGTTTGAACACACTTGAAGAGCAATTAAATATGAAATTAGAAAAAATGACAACACAATTAATAAAAAGTAAGTATTGAGTAACTTGCATATAAGAAATGGAAAAGATAGTGTCATGGTTAAGTAGTTAACTTTCTATGATAATTGACTTTCATTGGGTTGAGTGAAGTAGCCTAATCCATTTTATAAAACTTACAAATTTCACTAGTTATAAAGCATAAAGCCCATATGGGGGGTTCCTCGTCATTTTTTTACAGACAATGGCTTAGACCTTAAACGCTTCAATTGATTCATTAAAGGTGAGGACAAAATCTAATTCTTCACATATTTGGTCTTCTTCAAGGTGTGCAATGCAAAAGGTAATGTTTCATTTGTGAATTAGGTGCAAATTTTGGATTTGGTGAACATTAATTAAATGGAGATTGTATTGGAAGTCAAATGGAATTGAATTGGAAGAGTTTAATGTATAATATGTTAAGTTTAGCCTCAAAGGCATTTTTAGTACAAAAATATGGTTATGAAGTAATAACCATGTGAATGTGATTAAGGATGGTCATTAAGTGAATTTGTAGTATTGGAATGATTAGAAGAAGTATTATGTAATTAGTTGGAGAAAAAAATTAGTATATGAAGTGTATATGGAAAGTAATGATGTCGACTTTGTTTATGGTGTTTTTGGTTGGAAAATGTATTAAAGAGTTTAGTGTATTCGTATAAGGTTTTCATATCAAAAAACGAAACCAACCGAAGGATTTCGACGTGGTGAAAAGGAAACTAGCAAGTTGTGAGTGTATTTTAATTTTTTTATATGACTAAATTCTTTGCAAAATAATTGATGACATGTGAGTGTTCTTTAAATTGATTTTATGTAAATGGTTTTCATGAAATGAACGGTTATGTTAAGTTTTTTGCTAATGAAATATTACAAAAGAATATTACTATTACATGTGTATGCTTTAGCAATATATAAGTTTTAATTTGGAAGTTAAATTTTGTATGATTGGAAGTTACATTGAAATTATGCATTAAATTGGATGATTATGAATCCTTCCTAATTGATTTCGAAAATAAGATGAATTGAAAAAGTATGAGTTGCTTTTGCCCATGGTACACTATTAGGCTTTAAACATGTTATTATACCGGTTTATAGTGGTTAACCTATTACAAGTAAGCAATGCAGAACCGACTCCATGACTTGTTACAGGTAAGCAATGCAGAACCAGCTTTGTGACTTGTTACGGGTAAGCGATGCAGAACTAGCTCCGTAACTATTGGTTTATAGCAATTAACCTATTATAGGTAAGCGATGTAGAACCAACTTCGTAACCAATGGTCAACCATTCGTGGGTAAGCCATGCAAAACTAGCTTCGTGACTTTATGCCTAGTGTACGGTATGATAAAGGAACTAGTGGTGGGCTATGTTGAGTAAGAAAATTCATGATAGTAATAATGCTGCCATTATTTATTTTTAAAAGTGATTTGAGAGGTACCGTATGGTATCAATTCTAGTGGTTAGCTTATTTTCAATATAAAAGTTTTCAGAAAACTTATTGCCACCGCTGTTTATTGTTTAAGGAAAAAGGAAAATGAAAAATAGAAAATAGAAAATTTTATATTATGAGTTTAATTTTGAAAAACATTTCAAAATAGTATTTCAAAAAAATTGAAATTGTATTATACAAAATGTTATGTTATTATCAGATTTGATGATGCACGAACAAATTCTTATGACAAATGCTTTACTATGAGCTTTATGATTATATGGAATGTTGTAGTTATATTGTTACAAAAAGTTCATTTTTCTTGTAAACTGATTACACTCACTGAGCTCGTTTAGCTCACACTTACTTTTATGTTTTTAAACAAACCACCCCAGATATGCATACGGGTGTTATAGTAATTGGGACTTTGCCTCAAGATTAGTTATATCGTCGGGTGTTGTTGTGTTTGTGTTATTTTTGCTATGTATGTGATATGTTTTAAATTATTTTGGAAAGATTTTAAAAGTGTGATTTTGTAAATAATTGTGGGATTGTAAATATCTTTTTCTTAATGAACTATAAAGGCTTTAATCCTCAATGATTATTTTTAAAATGTTGCGAATTGTATGTTTGTGATTGCTTGTGGTGTGAACCTGAGGTCTCATTCTAGAAGTTGAGATGGTATATGAAATATTAGAAGTGTTTTAAAATGTGTTATGCAGGTTTATGAAATTTTTGGATTGTCAAAATACAGTCACTGTTCTGCTGAAATTTTTAGTAAAATGATTGAAAAAAAGGGGTTCCCATTATTTTCTACACTTTTAACGTTTAGAGTATAAAAAGTTTTTAACAGTTGAAAAGCTTGGCTTTGTGGGAACCCTTCAATTGAGTTAGATATCGATTAAAAGGCCACCATGGGGTCACCAGGAGGGTTCTACTCGAGTTCTGGAAGGGGAATTTCAGGATGGGTCCTTTCAATAGCTCATACTGTGTATTTCCTCAAGCACTTCAAATTATAAGAGGTTGTCAACATCCCAGGTAATGTCACTTTTTTATCATAAAGGTGGTGAGGAACTCTTGGGTCAACTCTCTACATTTGGGCTTCTCGGTCGTGGAAAAAACCATTATATCCACCAACACTAATAAACTCTGAGACTCTTTGAGCAAGTATGATATAGTCTAGCATCTCCAAAATGATGTTTTTCTTTCGTTGTAAGGATGCGACCTCAACCTCTCAAATTGTGCAATGTAACCTAAAGCTATAAATTAAAGCATAGGATGTGTAGGTCATGTAGGTTTCGGTTATTAGAGTGGTTGTTCTGAACTACCCTTACTTGTTTGCCTCTTCTTCAGTACCTCCTTTTCTTGCCTTTAGTGTGATTACTCTCTTCATCATTATTCCCTAAATTATGAAATAATAAAAAATGTCAAAATAAATGGAATAATATACATCAATTGAACCATGATAAACAAACATTGAAATAATATCATAAAATCAATTAGTTGTGGACTAATAACAAAAACACAAACAAATTAAATAAACCATAAACTAATCCATAACTATCAAAATATAACTGCATTAGCAACCCTAAAACATCTAAATTAATCAACAATATTTTTTAATATCAACTAATTAAAATATTGCAATTAATTAATCTAAACACCCAAATTAAATCAAATTAACCTAAATAAAATAAAATTGCCCAAACATTTTGCAATTAAACAGTGCAAAAACTAATAAAAATGTAAGACGTGCAAAATAGAAACAATTGCATAATTAAATTCATTAAAAATCAATTAATGACTCTAAGGATTTAAATCACAAGAATAAATACAAAATAGCTTCAAAATCCCTAGAAAATTCAAATTCAATAATGTAAAATAGCCCAATAATATCAATTGAACCCTTAAAACCCTTCCAATCACATTTGTAACTTAGAACAAATCCAAAGCACCCAAAACAATGGGATCCTACACCTATTGTCTCAAAATATGCACAAGTCAAAAACAACTAAAATAAAGCAATAAATATACCTTAAATTGATGAAATCTCAAG
>JAOQMR010000006.1:6037799-6054706 GCA_027563865.1 Erythroxylum pelleterianum | reverse complement strand
TTGATGAAATCTCAAGAGAAATAGGTTAGGAGATGGTTTACACACAAGAAAAGGTGGATGTGCATCGCCTAAAAGGGAAAAATGAGGTTACACCATGTTGAGAAAATTAAGGTTAATTTTTAAATAACACAGGTGTATTGGGTTGAAACATCAGTGGTTAGGGTTTTTAAATGGGCATGTATCTCAAATGTGTTATGACGAGTGTAACATGGTCCAGAACATAGGCATATATCTAGGTTGTGTTAAAAAAAAGATGATAATTTACACGGTCATGTTGAAACTAAACTTAAAGCACTTGAAATCTACATGATCACCAAGACAAGTGTGTTAGTAAGTGTGTAAATTTTTTTAACTTTTGGAAAAACAAAAGAAAAGGAAATAGAATTCAACCTAGTCACTCATACGGGCATGTAAATGATCCTTCATCTTATTGTTTCTCAAACATTTTACCTAATTTTGGCTACATGAGCATGTTGATGAGTGTGTAGGTGAATAATAACAATTTTCCAACTACATATGCACCAACACAATCTTATTCATAGGCATGTAACTTACTATAACACTTTTAGAACCCCCTTTATGGGTGAAACATAGTCGTGTCTCTAGTTAACATGAGCATGTAACGTAATACAACCATTAACATGGGCATGTTGATGGGTGTGTAACTCTCTGTAACTTTTTGACTTAGCCAATTTTCCACCTGCTTTAACACTCGTAAATCAAAAACATATACCAAAAATATAAAAGAAGATACGACATTCATACAAACATAAAACAAGAGAAAATTTATAATAAACTACAAAGTTAACATAAATATAAGTTAAACTACAAAAATTAAAAACAAACTAATTGATACAAAATTACCAAATTAAAAAGCTTGGGTTGCCTCTAAAGAAGTGTTTGTTTAACGTCACTAGTTTGACATACACCCTTCAACTTACTCCAACATGATTTTAGATACTAAACTCCTACCTTTGAACCAGACATAATTCTAACGAGTCATCACTCATAATTTCTTGACCAACATCCGCAATTACAAAATCAATCAAATCAAGAAAGTAACAAGTGTCATCCTATTTAATAGAATGTCTCAAAGTGTCAAACGTTTTAAAAATAACCTCTTTATTTCCCACTCTCAATACTAGTTTACTGACACTTTCATCAATCATTGTCCTAATTATGGCTAAAATTGGATGGCTCATATAAGAGATACTTCAATGCCCTCTTACATATCTAAAATAAAAAAAATCATATAGGAGTATGAATTTTGCAATTTTAACCAACATGTCTTCTATGATACCTCTAAGCTACTTAATTGAACAATCGGTTATCTATATGCTCATCCTTGTTGGTTTTGGTTCTCCTAACCTTAATCTCTTAAATAACTTATAAGGAATTAAGTTAATATTAGCCTATAAGTCAGATAAAACTTTTTCAATTTATAAACTACCAATTAAAGAGGGGAATCCATGGACCCTTAAGCCTCTTAGGTAGTTTATTATAAAGGATCTCCAAACACCCCTTATTAAGTGTCATCAAAGATAGTTCCTCTAACTTCCTTTTGATTAATAGTAGATCCTTCAAAATTTTGGCATATTTTAGCCTCTACAAAAGAGCCATAACAAAAGGTAAGTTAATATATAATTGTCTAAAAAGTTTTAGGAACTTATCTAATTGTTCATCCATGCGATCCTTATTTAAATTTGCTAGATACAGGATAGAAGGCTTGAATTCCTTCACTAACTTGGGTTATATCGTATTCCTTATCATTTTTCTTTGTTTCAATCTCCTCCTCCTCAACTTGTTTCTTTTCCATGCTCAAGTCCCTACCACTTGTAAGAGTGAATACCTTCACGTTCTACTTTGGGTTTGTCTCAATATTGAAAAATAGACTTCCCTGTGATCTATTAAAAATTAGCTTGGTAAGTTATCCTATTTGATTTTTCAAGTTAAAGATAAAAGCATCTTGATTCCTTAGTGAAGCTTCAATAGCTTGAAACCAAATTTCATATGCCTGAATAAATTCAGTCATGATGTCTTCCAGGCTAGGTGATTAATCGTAATTTTATACCACAAGTGTATAATGTAGTTATAGCTAGAACTGGCAAATAGTACAGGTCAATCCCACGAGAATTACAAATACTCATAATGGCCTCTTTTCTATTATTTAATTGTCGAATAAGATGATGATTATTTAAGACTAAACAAAACTAAAACTCAACTTGATGATGAATTGAGACAAATTTATCACAAAGATTAATTGAATATCAAATAACTAGTACCTAGGTAATGAATCCTTCTAAGATATCTTAAAAGTTATCCTTTATCATGTAATTCAATTATTGATCAATAGACATTGGAAATTTCTTGTCTTACGTTATTATCTTTCTTAAGACTGTTAATAATTAGTCCTCAGTTGATTAACTGAAATCTCTTTCTAGTTAAAAGCTATAAGATCACATTACTTTGATTTATGAATTTCTTTATTATGTTTGAACCTAATCCAACGGATTTATGTCAACCTATCTCTAGGTTTGTATACAAATCCTTCCAATTATGGTATATCTAGTTATATAAGAGGACTTCTCAATATTATTTATATGAAATCAAATATTTAACTAATATCTCAGACATATGAATTCAAGAATATAAACACATAATTGAATCTCAATAAATCAATTAATTAAATTGTATTAAATAAATATTTAAATTATAGTATCCATCCCAACTTAGGGTTTATCCTACCTAAGCACTAAACAAACTTAGTTCCTAGATATAGAGAACAAAATAAGCATAAAAAGTTCATAAAGCATTAAAAAATCATAGATATGTATATCCTCCTTCTCTCTAATGAAATCATTTTGAATCCTTGATTAAAGGCTACTCTCTATCAAATCTCTTAAAGTATCTTCATGTTTTCTTCATCCTAGGATTTAAATCATGTTTCTAACTCTAAATTTGGTTATAGCTTTCCATTCTAGCCACTTATCCCTAGTCTTCTCTTGATAAATGCCTTGTATATTGCAAAACTAAGTTTTTTAGATTAGACACAGTTAGTCACACAACCGTGTGAATGACCGTGTCTCTCAAAACACCTTTAAATCATGAATTTATACATTCACAGGAGCTTACACAGGCAAAAGACATAGTCGGGTATGTTATTCACACGAAAATATATCTCCACATGGGCAAAAATAACATCTTCAAAGCTTTACATGTTTATAGTCTCTTACACGGTCCTTATGCACAACCATGTATATTATTAACATGGGTGTGTGCATTTTCACACGAGCATGTGAATCTAAAATAATTTTAATTATTTTGTGCATGTGAATCTAAAATAACTCCAATTCTTATGTTTATCCCATAATTTCTCCCAAATTCTTCTCCGTTTGATCCATAAAAGGTAACTAAGACCTAAAAATACACTTGAAATAAAATAAGCACCAAAAACAACGTAAAAATCTCAAATAATAAGCAAAACACACTCAATATGGGCATAAAAACATAGTATAATAATTGTTTATCACTAGGATTCGTTTATTGGGAGGATGTTATTGTTGAAATCCAAATAGAGAGCTCTATTTACATTGCCTCTAATTCCCCTAAGAAAAATTCAAGTGGTTCCTTTATTTTAGGTTGAAAGTGTTCTTATATAGGTTATTTTAAGGTTGAGGCATATTACCCATCTAATCAACATGTTCGATTAGTTTTGCTGCAACCTTAATTGCTTGACAATCTTATACTACATCTCCTCCTCCATATAATTCATACAAGATCATCTGAGTTGTTTGTTGTGTGACCAAAAATCCATCAATCTTTTTACTAAAAGTTTTTACTTAAACTACTAAAGTTGTAACTGCATCTACGTCATAAACTCTAACCATCTTATTAAATTTAGCTCTAATTAAATCCCATGATAGGTATTCATATCCTTCTCTTCAACTCATGAGCCGCTTTAGGTATCTTGCTATTTAGGGTTCCTCCAATTGCAACATCTATCATCTGACTAGTTGAAGAATTTAAACATTATAAATTGTATGAATATATAACCAAACAAGAAGACCATGATGTGGGCATCTTCTCAGTAAATCCTTGAATCTCTCCCATATATCATTTCAATTGTCTAAGTTAATTTGGGCATGGGAAGAGATGTCATTCCTCATCGTCATCATCTTGGCTAATGGGAAGTAATTTGTTAAAAATTTGTCTTTCATTCGATCCCAAGTCATGATTGATCATTTAGGAAGAGAGCCACTAGTTGGCTCGATTTCTTAATGAGAAAGGAAACAACCTTAGTCTAACTACATCATTAGTGGCCTAGTTTATCTTGAAAGTATATACCATTTATATAAGGTTTGGTTTTTTTTTTTGCTATAGTTTTGTTTATGTATTCTCAAATTCTCACTTCCACTCTTCTTCACTTTGTCTATGTTTGCCAAGATGTTCTTTTGATTTCAGGATCTCCCTCAACTAGTTCTGTGGATTAATTTGGATCATAAACAAATACAACTTCTGAAAAAGAAATAAGAAAAAGGATTATTATTGATCAAATCTAAAATATCAAAAGAAAATAAATGAATGCAAAGGAAATAAATGGTTAGGTTAATAACAATGAAGCTTTCCTAATATCCTAGTCCCTAGCAATGATGCCAAAAACTTGGTGGACTTGTATGCAATGTATATAACTTAATTTCGTTAATTTATAGACTGTTTAAGGCAAGATCACCTATCATTCTATAGTATAAGTGTTAAAGTAAAAAGTTTCGATCTCACAGAGACTATAAGTACTAGTAATAACTCTTTTCCTATTATCTAACCTACAATTTAGGTGATGGTGATAATTCATATTTAAAATAAAAGAAAATAAACTAAGGACAAGTCCGCAATCAAGAACTAGAATAGCAAAAAAGAGTAAAATCAACCAATAGTTTGAATCTCCTAGGAAGCCTCATGCAATCATCATTTCACTAATCAATTAATTCTCAAGTTCATTAGATCGTCAAAATTCCTCAATTATGCTAACAAGTTTCTCAAGATTATTAGAACCTTACCATAGGTTGATTAATTGAAATCTGTTTCTAATTAAAACTTCCTGAATTGCATTAGCTGATTTATAAATTTCACTATTAGGTTTGACCCTAATATAGAATATTTATCTTGACATATCTCTAGGTTTACATGTAACTCCTTTCAATTATGCTACGTCTATTCATTTATTGAATTTCTCATTCTCAATATAAGAAATCAAACATGAATTAACATATTGACAATATTAATTCATGAATACATAAGAACACATTATCGAATCTCAAAGAAACTAAAGAAAAAATTAAATTAAATTAAAGTCTCTATAAGATCCATCCTAGGATTCATCTAATCTAATATCAAAAAGAATTTAGCTCATAATCATAGAAAACAAAATACCAAAAACTAAAGAATAAGCTAAAAATTGAGGATGACATTATTGAAATCATTAAAATCTTCAAAAACTTAGCTCTAGATTATGAAAATCTGCTTTAAAGTGGTTTTTTTTTGTTTTATGAAAATCTGCTTTAAAGCAGTTTTTTTGGTTGTTTCTTGTGCTTTTTGTCGTTATAAGCTTTTTCCTTACATTTCCCAAGCCTCCTATATCTTTTATCACTTAATCTTATCTTTTAAAATTCAAATTTTGAATTCAGGGAGATACACGGACATTAAAATAGATGTGTTGATGACTGTGTTCTTTAAATAGATGTGTGATACTTTCTAGAGCTAACATGTTCACATACACAAGTGTGTACCGTTAACATGACATTCTCACTATTCAAGATATTCCCAGTGAATATGGGCGTGTTCTACAAGAAACACTCAACACATTGCAAAACTCTCCAACACGGCCATGTTGATGTCCTGTACTCCATAACTCGAACAAAATAGCTTAAAATTACTTCAAAATTGCTTGAATTTGTTCCTTTTTGCTCTACGTGAGCGAATTAAACCTAGAAAAATATTAAATAATGCTAAAATCAATTAAAAAATACTCAAATAATGAAGCAAAATGCACTAAATATATGACTAAATGAATAAAGTACTACTATCACAAGGTAAGGGGAGTTTCCCATGTTTGATGGTTCTAGCATACATGCTTAGATCTTCAAAGAAGAATAGTTTTTATCCTAGATCAAACTCCTACATGGAAATTCAAATACGCTAGAGTTCACAAGGAAGGGTTAGCAGCAGAGTGTCATCAACTCTTCTTGCAGCAACAATTAACATTATAAGAGCCTTTATGGAGTGAGTACAAAGAAGCCATTACCTAAAGGTTTGGAGGAAGCCTTTGTCAATCTAATAAGGACTTAAAAATGCTCCAACAAACATATATTATGAGGATCTACTATGCATCATTTGATAGGTACTCCATGGTCTTCAATTTTCTGAAACTTACTTGATTGATTTTTTTCCTGAAAGGGTTGAAACTAGAATTCAAATTATCAGTCAAGATGATGAATCCAAAAACCTTGTTGTAGGCCTATATGTTGGCTAAGAAGCATAAGGTAATTGCTTCTGTATGTTACCCCACCAACAAATTTCCATATAAAACAACCCTTCCTATTTCCTCACCACGATCTGTTGTAGTATCACATAGCAAAACACATAACTAGATAAGTTTATTAACCTAACTTAACCATGCTCCAAAAAATAAATACCACAGACCTTAACACAAATAGCAGCAGCAATTACGTAGCAAGGAGCTTGAGGAGAAGAGGGCCAAAGTGATGTTTTTCAATATGATAAGAGATATACCACAAGACATAAGTGTAAGAAGTCAACTGAGGAAATAGGAATGGAAATTAAGGAAACTAAAGAGAAAACTCATATGGTCTCCTTAAAAGCTATGTCAAGGGGAGAATACAAACAAATGATAATGGTGGGGATACATAAAGGAAGGAAAATCCAAATCTTAATAGGTAATAATAACACTTATAATTTGTAGATGTCAAAGTGATGTAAATAGGAACTTACTAGTTTTCATCTGTTGATAATGTTCGAGTGACAGTAGGAGGAGGTGCTTAATTATGGCAACTACAAGATATCTCTTTTGTCACTCATGCTTTAATATTGCCACTAGGTGGTAGTGACATATTCCTAGGAGTTTAATGGTAAGCTACCTTTAATGAGGTTTTATGCAACTTTGGGAGACAAACCATGCAATTTAATCGGAAGGAGAAATAAGTATTCCTAAAAGGGGGTGGCCAAACCACATAGCACTAGTCAATGTTGCATCCTAAAACTTCATTAATCATTAGAACAACACTTCCATAAATTGACTGTCATGGTGTCAATATGGAGGAGCAACAATAAGTAGAGTTCGAGAGTCTATTAGTTGAATATGCTTTTATATTTGTTAAACCAAAAGGCTTACCACTATGTAGGCATAAAGGCTATACAATTGAACTCCATAAAGGGATAGAACCTTTAAATATGTGACTATATCAATATGGTAGCTTATAAAAATACAAAATTGAAGAAATGGTCCCAAATATGTTGAGGCAAGGAGTAATTCAATAATGCAACAAGCCCTTTGCATCCTCGGTGGAATTGGTTTAGAAGAATGACTGTTTTTGGTGCCTGTGTATTAATTATAAGGAACTAACAAGCATACAATGAAAGATAAGTTTCTCTTTCATGTGATTGATGAACGCTTATACAAGCTTTAAGGTGCTATCTAGTTCTTAAAGCTTGATTTAAGGTTAAGGTGTCACCAAATTCACATGCTTCTCCCTAATATCCCAAAGATAGCCTTTAGAACATATAATGAGAATTACAAATTCCTAGTGATGCCATTTTGGTTTACCAATGCCCTTCCACTTTTCAAAACTTGATTAATGACATGTTTATAACTCACATAAGGATATTTCTCTTAGTGTTCTTTGATGATATTTGATGTACAACTCGACATTTGAGGATCACTTATAACACCTCAAGAATACCATCAACTAATCAATTTCTAGCTAAGAAAACACATGTATTTTTACGATAAACAATATTGAATACTTAAGACATATTACCTTTAAAAAGGGGTAGCAACTGATCCAAGAAAGATGGAGACGATCGTATGACGATTTGTCCCCAATAACGTGAAGTAGTTAAGAGGTTTCTTAGGGTAGCATAGTACTATAAAAGATTCATTAAACACCTTGGCACCATAAGCCTACCCTTGACTAATTTGCTTAAGGAAGATGTTTTTAATTAGAAATAAAAGGTAGAAAGGGCATTCCAATAACTTAAACTGGCCTCACTTTAGCTCTTATTTTGTCTCTTCCAAACTACTATAAGCCCTTTACTATTGAAATAAATTGCCAAGGAATGGGCTACAAGCAATACTCATGTAAGATGAACATCCAATAGCTATTGATTTGCTTAAGGAAGATGTTTTTAATTGGAATTAAAAGGTAGAAAGGGCATTCCAAACAATTAAACTAGCTCTCACTTTAGCTCCTATTTTGGCTCTTCCAAACTACTTTAAGGATACAATATCTTTAAGCAATTTTTGACCAGAATTCTACAAGTTATAGATTACAATTGTCTTTAGCATACTACCCTTAAAGAGATGGTCAGACTGAGGTTCTTAACAGGACATGAAACTTATTTAGTATGCATGAGTAAAGAATTTCTCAACCTTTGGCATCAATAGCTGCCGCTGAATAAATGGTGGTACAATACCACTCAAACTCTCAGTTCTACCCCTTCTGAGCTTATGATGGGCATGTCCTCTTATACATGTGCCTTAATTTGTAAGAGACTTAAAGAAATAAGCCAAAAAAGAGGAGAAGGGACAAAGAAGTCCCATATTGGCAATCAAATTTTTGTCAAACTACAACCCTACAAATAAGGATCTAGCACCCTTGTTATATCGCCCTTTCAAAGTGATCGACAAGGTGGAAATCGTGACATGTAAGTTAAAGAGTTTTTGAGAGGTGTCCTTATATATCCACAATGTGTTCCGTGTCTCCTAATTAAAGGGATAACTACGTGCAGCTACACCGAATTTCTTCTGTCTTACCTACTACCCTAAAAAGAGAGGGTTTGAATAAAAAGTCTTCAAGAAAATAATAGAATTGTGAAGAAACAAAATAAACAAGCCACACGAGTGTTACAGCAATAGTTATGAAGTATCAAAGAGTAGGTGAGCTGGGAATTCTCGTTTAATCTATACAAACACTTCCCACAGATGAACCTTGTGGACAAGGATAGTTAAAAAGAAAAAAGGGAGAGAAAAAGCAAGCAGACACTGATGTGAATAAAAAGGAACAAGTCATCCCGCCTCCACAACATATATATTATATATACATATTATGTCTTATCAAACGACATGACGACGATAGTAATATTTTGGGAAAACCAGATAACGATTAAGCCCAATCTAATGAACATCATGGACCATTACACAACAGTTATATATACGCAGCACTGATTATGAAACATATCTACAAATATTTCTCTCGCAGTCTCGCTCTCTCTCTCTCTTTCTGCTTCCTTCGTATCATTTTCCTTAAAAATACCTGTTTAACATCTTACCACTTCCCCGAACATTTTGCTGTGCATTTCCTTGAATACACCTAACATGAGTTATGATGTGCAATTTCATTTTTGCTCAGCAGATTCCAGGAACTCCTACCTTCTTAGCGTCCCAAAATTCTATTGTTAGGTTTATGTCGATTAAATTTTCTATCTTAGACTTCACATATGGCCCCCCAGAAGAGTTCAATAATTTTGCATCCAGTTTAATAAAGAATCAATGAATTGTTAATTCTTAACCAAAGGAGCCTGAGTCGTAATGCGTTATATTAGTCTTGCGCCTGCTTGACTGGATGAGCTAGGTTGTATATAATGAGACCCAATATTAGAATCACACTGCCCAAGAGAAAGAAGGAGCTCAAACTTGAACCCTCGGGAAGGTAGGGCAACAGAAGAGAGAGCACATATATTGAAAGTGGTACTACAAAGCATATGAAAATGGCTATTAGCAATACAATGAGTTTAAACGTGTGCAAGGATCTGTACGAGAGAGACCTGACCACATTACTGTAAGCGACAAAACCAACGCCGAAGATATTTTCAAAAGTACCTTTTAGCTGCATTATAAGTGTATCTTCGTCGAAAGTGAACTCGGCTAAAGAAGGCCATACACACTACACAGGTGAGAGAATCGTTAATCTTCTTTATTAAATTTGAAATTCAAAAGCCTCAAGTAGTAGTACTACGGCTACCCAAAGTCCGCTCCGCCAAAAGATAGAGGACAGAAATTAAAATTACATTAAAAAAAAAGAATATAAACTCTTCTTAGAATAGAGCCACCACCTCCGTTCAAGAAATTTATCCAACACCACTAAAGAAGAATGGAGCTGGTTGAAGAGTTCATGGATTCAATGCTGTGCGTTCCGGGTTCCAGATTGATTCAATCTGGTTTAGTTATTACCGATTTCACAGGTTCTTTCAAACTTAGCCTCTAGGTAGATGCATCAAGAACACCAATCTTATTGTTTTCTAATTTCTGGGATGCAGAGAAACCGGTTATATTTGTGAATTCTGGAGGCGAGGCTCTGCAAAATATGAGAATTGAAGTTGAAGAGGACAGGTGTTTTCAAGGAGGAGATGTTCTAAGGACAGATGAAATCATAGCAAATGCCGGTGACTTTCCGTCCTTCTATCAATCAGCTCGGTTTGGTGACTTCTGTTACGAGTTCGTGAACCTATTGGCAGGAGAATATGTTGTTGATCTTCATTTTGCGGAGATAGTGAACACTAATGGGCCTAAAGGAATGAGAGTCTTCGACGTCTTTGTGCAGGAAGAGAAGGCAAGTGTGCACTAGCTTTAGTTTTTCTTTTTTCTTTAGTTGATTCTTTAAAAACAATGGGGCTCGTTTTGTTTACTTCGTTTGATTGCAGATTATATCTGAACTTGATATCTATTCGATAATTGGAGCGAACAAGGCGTTGCAGGTCGTAGATTTGACAGTTAATGTTGGGGAGGATGGGGTAATCTGTTTAAGGTTTAAAGGGGTAGTTGGGAGTCCAATAATTAGTGGGATTTGTATAAAGCAGGCAACAGATATGCCAAGTAATTTTCTCTTGTCCAGTTTTGATTTGTTAATCAGTTGTTGAATTTCCAGTCTTTTATTATTGACTCATGTGCTTTATCTGGAACACAAAGTGGAACAGGAGCATTTTACATGTAATAATTGCGCTGGTGAAATCAAATTTTCACGGGCTGAGGTTAGATGCATTTTGGATATATTCTAGGTCTTGAATGATTTTGAATTTTCACTTATCTGGGGTTGATTTTGATGGTCTGCAGAGTAAATCTATGAGAATGAATTCGTTGGCCAAGTATGAAAAGAGGATAGAAGAACTGAAGGCTCAGTATCAGCTAAAAGCAGATGAATGCTATGAGGCCTGGATGTCACTTACAGCAGCGAACCAGCAGCTAGAGAAGGTTAGCATGGAACTCGACAATCGGTTCTTTGAAAATATGTGCTTAGGTAAGGTAGACACAACTGGGTTTGAGGCTCATGATTACAAGTCAAACTGAAATTGATCTAGAATCGATTTCTTTAGATCAAGCTCTGCAAAAACAAACAGTAAAGCTAAGGTACATTTCAAGTCAATATGAACAAAGTAAAGAACAATGGGCCACCTCCATCAACAGATTAGAATATAAAATAAAGGTACTTGCCTTCTATGTGTCTTCATGATAGGCATGTGGTTTATGATACTAAAGTTATTCTCTGATATGTTTCAGATGATGAAGATCGAACAATCTCTTCTGTCCAGTGAAGCTCGTGAATGTGCTGGTTCGATCCCAGAATTGAATAAGATGATATTTGCTGCCCAAGCATTGGGTAAGTTTGTAGAATTGCTTTAGTCAATTATTTAAGGGAACATTGATCTCATTGCCTAACTGAAATGTAGTTGGCCAGTATGGCAATCTCAAGTTGAAGTTCAATGATGAACAAGTTAAGAGAAAGGAGCTTTACAACCAATTGCAGGAATCAAAAGGTGTATATCATGTTGCAACATACCTTTAAGTTATATAATGTTTGATCCTAGTCCAATCAAGTTTATTCTGTCTCAGGGAATATCAGAGTGTTCTGCAGGTGTCGGCCATTGACCAAAGAGGAGATATCAGCTGGATATCATATGGTGGTAGACTTAAGTACTGCTAAGGATGGGGATCTTGGGGTACTCACAAGCGGTACTACAAAGAAAATGTTCAAATTTGATCGAGTTTTCACCCCCAAGGATAATCAAGGCATGCACTGCTTAAACCATCATAAAAACAACCTGCAATATTTTCATTCCGCTAATTGTGCAAAGTCCTCAATTGATAATGCGGTAAATGGTTTAATCAGCCTTCCATTCCATCTACAATTTCTTCAGCCTATTGAGTATTGCTTTCCGCTTTTGTAGTTAGCCAATGCTCAATGGTTAAATGTTGTTCTAATCATCATTATCTAGGAACCATACCTTTGTCTGTTTATTTCTGAAAGTTTTCATCTATTTTTAGCAGTTTCTTATTGTTCAGTAAATTTGACAATTAGCATATTGACAATGTTTTTCAATGAAGAAGAGAATCAATGATCGTGTTTTTGCAAAATCTGATGATCAGTTTCCGGATGTTATCCTTGTGCTCTGAGTGAATTGTAGTTTGTTTAGTTCTGAAAACAGTCAAGTCCAAATTGAAATCTCAACAGATGATCTTTTTTTTTTGGTAATTAAAAAAACAGATGATCTAATATTCTCATTCAGGAAAAACGGTTATTGTGTTTTGACTTGAATTTCTACTTGAACAGTTGACGTCTTTGCCGATGCTTCTTCGATGGTATTCTCAGTCTTAGATGGCTACAATGTTTGCATCTTTGCATATGGTCAAACTGGCACGGGAAAGACTTTTACTATGGAGGGTACACCACATGATAGAGGAGTCAATTACCGAACTTTGCAACAGCTATTTAAAATTGTTGGAGAAAGGGAAGAAACTATCATATATGATATCTCTGTCAGTGTGCTTGAAGTTTACAATGAGCAAATCAGAGATTTGCTTGCCTTGTCGCCCACAGGAAAGAGGTGGAATTACTATCCTACTCGTTCACCTATGCAGAAAATTTTTATCTGCATGTCTTTTAAATGGAGGCCATGCTATCTGAATTTGGATGTTAGAAGCAATTATCACTTTCTGGCTATGAATTTGTTAATTCAATGTTCAATTGATTTTAATACTCAATATTAAACTCTAGGTTGGAGGTAAAGCAAGCTTCTGAAGGGATCCATCATGTACCAGGGATAGTTGAAGCAAAAGTCGAGAATATTGAAGAGTTCTGGGATGTTCTGCAGGTTGGAAGTAAGGCAAGAGTTGTAGGATCAAATAATGTTAATGAACACAGCAGTCGATCCCACTGGTTAGTGCAAACTCAGACTTCCTTGAGTTAGATATTCTTGTCCATATTTTTGACTTGTTGATTTTATTACCTGAATTAAAGCTTAAACTTGCTTTTTAATTTTAATGTTTCTGAGATTAGTATGATCTGCACAATGGTGAGAGCAAAGAATTTGATCAATGGTGAGTGCACCAGTAGCAAGCTATGGCTTGTGGATCTGGCAGGCAGTGAGAGACTAGCGAAAACTGAAGTTCAGGGGGAAAGGCTCAAGGAAGCTCAAAATATTAACAGATCGCTTTCAGCTCTTGGTGATGTGATTTCTGCTTTAGCAACTAAAAGCAATCACATTCCATACAGGTCCTCATCATATTAGCACGTAACATGTTAACCTGATTTGCTTGTACAATTTTTTAACTTCTTCAAATGGCCTTTACAGGAACTCAAAACTCACACATTTGCTTCAGGATGCGTTAGGTTAGTAGCTCTTCATGAAAATAATTTTCCTTTTTGTCGCCCGAGATTATATCAGCTAAGCAACTTTCAAATTGTAAAATCTGCCATTTTGATTATGGACTTCTTGTGAGAAAAGGCAAACACTTTAAAAATGGTACCAATCTGATTGACATTAAATTATCCAGTTTTGTGATCTTAGAAAATCAATTTGAACAGCAACAACTCAAGTAAGATGAACTTCATTTCAATACGAATAATTATTTTGTATGCTTCACTCCACAAACTACAGGGGGTGATTCAAAAACCTTAATGTTTGTGCAAATCAGCCCTTTGGTCCATGATCTAAGCGAGACTCTTAGTTCTTTAAACTTTGCTACAAGGGTTCGAGGGGTTGAGCTAGGCCCTCCAAAGAAACAGATCGATATGTGTGAGCTTCAAAAGCTGAAGCTAATGGTAAGTTCGTTGGTATCTGTTAAGTATCCTTTGCTTCATAAGGTAAATAAACTAAATCTTCAGTTTGTGCATCTTCTATATCCTGTGAAGCATGAGAAAGCAAAACAAGAATTGAGATGCAAAGATGATGCCATGCGCAAGCTAGAAGACAGTTTTCAAAACCTAGAAGGTAAAGCCAAAGGAAAGGATCAGATATGCAGAAACCAGCAGGAAAAGATAAATGAACTTGAAAATCTACTAGCGTCAAGAACAGAGCTGTGCAGACACCTGGATAAGCAGTTATCCCAACTTTCAGAAGAAATGAGGGGGAAAGAAGAAATTTGTTCTAATTTCCAGCACAAGGTTGGTTCCAGAGAATAAATTTCTTTGTTAGGTTGATCAAGCTTATTTTTCTCTGATCAAATATTACAACTCTTCCCAAGGTCAAGGAACTTGAGAACAAGCTGAAAGAGCAGGAACAAGCCAAGTCCATGAATCTTCAATACAAGGTTTCTTTTTTATCACTGTTTCTGTCGAGATAGATTGTTCAAATTGATTTTCATGTCATCGAAATGGATCTGGTAAACAATGTCAATGAGCATAACGTGGAAGTTTAGTTGCTTGAATGCTAATTATTCTCTCATGCACTCAGGTCAAGGAACTAGAGAACAGAGAGAGGTCAAAGGAGTTTGAACTTCATACAAGGATACTCCAGCAGAAGGTGATCTTAACTGTGGTTACTGTTAAAGTATCTTAGTGTTTTACCTTTGTCTCGTTGCCCATCTCTTCAAGTAATGGTTGAACTAGTGTTGTTTGTAGCTAGAATGTTCCCCTGGTTGCCTTTGGCAATTCGGCTTTACGTTCTTTTTCACATTTACTTGTTCAGCTTATAAACATTAAACCATATACTTGTTCAGCTTATAAACATTAAACCATATTACAAGGAACAAAATGATGAGCAAGTTTTGGCACAGGTCAGGGAACTTGAAAACAGGCTGATGTGTGAAAGAGAGAATTCAGAACCCCGATTCCTTCATCAAAAGGTCTTCTCAGTGCTCATATTGTTTAGAATAAATAGCGTGATAGCTACTATAGTAGGACGTACTGATTTTTGTTACCTCCATATATGGTGTATTACAGATCAAAGTGCTTGAAGAAAAGCTCATACAGTACGAAAGTCATGGAGGAGAAAGCATACAAAGACTAAACTCCAGCGAGAGGTTAAGAGCTACGCCGGTGGAAAGAAAAGTAATGACAACTCTATGCGACATTGATCCACCGAGTCAAAGGAGTTTAAATTCCAATAACCGAACCGTAGACCAGTGTTCCGTTTTGCTCAAGGGAACAGACTCACTGCGTGAGATTAGGAGAAAGAGAGACATCCAAAGCAAAGGGGCGGAGAATAATAACAAAATTTCATTTCCAACTCCTTTATCTGAGAAGAAGACTGAGTCGAAGGGAACCAGAGGTTTAGACAGAATTACAAGAAAGAGAAACAACGGAATCAATAGAGATCAACAAGCGTCAGGTGCCAAAGACAATAATAGACTCAAAATTTGGTTAAGGTGAAGGTTAGGTGACAACTCACGGTGTTAGTAAATTATGATAATTCAGTTCTCTTCCTGATGTCAAGAGCTAATTACTGTACTGCTGCTGAGTTGATTACTACTTTTAGGTGTGAAAATTTTCCCAGTCGACGCATCAACTCCTATTGGTTTCTGCAAACTTTTCAAAATTCATATAACGTCGCAGCAAGTAGGAAACTTGTGAGAGGAATGGGGGGGTAGAGTGGTGATGTAAGAATGAACAAGAAAACAGCATACACTGGCAAATTTTAAAACTGCCAGAAGCATTTCCATAACCATTGTAAGGACTGTACAGTACTATTAACATTTGTCAACTCAATATCTAATAGCCATCCTTTTTCTGTCATGATAAGCCTGTGAAGTTTATCCATTACTTTATCTACATGACTAAAAATGGAACTCAGCCGAACCCAAATCCTTCATTGCCTTCATGAATGGCAAGCAGCAACCTCTCTTCCAAACATTGCTTGGAAGGATACTCCGGTAGATCCAACTGATTGAAGCTGCAAATGCCAGTTGACAGAAAGTTAGCGATCAACAGACATAAAAACTCCCATCTGAACAGGACAAGGGATAGCTACTAGATGCCAGTCTGGAAACAAATAGATAATAAATATAACATTACCAAGTATGAGCAGAAGGCAAGTGATCTGGGCTCCCATAAGCCTTGTGTATTTGAAACTTCTGTGAACCTGAGATTCCCTGTAGTGCACTAAATCCTTCAAGAGGCACCTATAAAATAGCAAGGGCACTCAGATCGCTACAAATATGATCCAAATACAACAACCAGCTTCCTCATTCAACAAAGGCAGAACTAATTGAATAACGTTAGCATTTCAGATAACATGTACTAATGATTGATCTATACACTATTTGCTGGTTGTTAAATTCAATTATTAAATATAAGTTGTATACAAGCTTAACATGATTAACGTTAGAACAACCAGCTTCCTCATTCAACAAAGGCAGAACTAATTGAATAACGTTAGCATTTCAGATAACATGTACTAATGAT
>JAOQMR010000006.1:6021642-6037699 GCA_027563865.1 Erythroxylum pelleterianum | reverse complement strand
TGATCTATTTGCTGGTTGTTAAATTCAATTTATTAAATATAAGTTGTGTACAAGCTTAACATGATTTCCTTCTCAAACGAGACAGAGCAAATGGAAGTAGTAAAAATAAATAAAAATACCTTAGAGGTTCCAGTCACAAACTGAAGAAGGCGAGCCTTGTCCTCCTTGCTGAGTCCCTGAACAGCCTCCCAAAACCATTGTATGACAGGAGATGCAGCACTATATCCGGAGTACTCTGTATTGGCCCTAAGGTCGTCCACTATAAAACAAAATGAAATAAAATTTAGCACCTACTCAAAAATGTTTCACGCAATAATGGGAACCAAGAGATTGGGGATCATTAAATGATATATAAAACAGTGACACTCACAATCAATATCCGGAAGCCCGCTAATCAAAAGTTCCAATTCCTTGTCATTAAATATTGATATCAACTCCTTAGGAATTAAGTCCTCGAATCCTTCCATAAAGGCAGTTATTTGCGGACGAATTGCAGTTGTCAACCGATGCTCAGTAACTAAATCAACATACTGGTGCTTATTGTCATCAGTAACTTTAATATTACGTCCTCCAGGAATCAGTTCATAGTCCGTTACCTGTATCGTGATGAACCAAACGTCAGTACAGCATATTTTTAAAGAAACTCGAGTCACATAAGTAATTGAAGAAATCATACCTCATTCCTTTCATAAAGTATGAGCTGCTCCTCATCAGCGTCAATACTAAAGGTCAGGTGCAATGCGTCACTTATATCATTCTGGCAAAGTAAATAAATGACAAGTAAGTAGATCTTGCCAGTGGAATATTTAAGAAAAGGGCTAGACAGATAGACATATGTAAGGAAAAGTATTGTACCTCGAGCATCCATTTCAGGTTTTTAAAGTAGTCAGGATCAATAGCTTCAACATCATGATATGTAACTTTGACTCCTAGAATGTGCTTGTAAAAAGATCGGGTAAAATGGACATCTAAGAGTTGGCCATCGAAAAGTGCTTTACCAACCTGAAAATGGTAATTTAATAACCAATCAATAATCAAACATTTAATCCAACAAGCTTTCCGACGTTAAACTGAATCCTAATAGGAGCTGCAATTAACAAAGAACAAAAAGCATCCGTATGGTACTCACAACTCTTCCAACAAACTTGAAGTATGAAAGATGTTCTGTTTGGTACACAGAGTTCGGGTTAGGCTGGAATGTGGATTCATTGCCCACTGTTGTGAAGAGAAGTGCTCCCTTGTCAAAAATAACCCTGGACAACAACTGATACCATTCCCTTGTAAGCCCACCGGCATCAATACCTTCCTCTCCTTGAAAGTGAACTGTCAATCGCCCTTTTAACTCTGCTTTTGACCTCATGCGAAGCTGATTATATGAATCCTCTAGAATGTAAGCTCTTCTCACAGAAATCCTTAAAGGACTGTGATGATGATGATCATGGTGATGCTTTATTTTTGATCTGAAGTGGGCACGTTTATTATCAAAATCAACAAATCGAGGAACTTTCAGCATTAGTGAGAAAGACTTCTCAAGCAACCCAGGATTCTGACGGATGAAAGCATTAAGCAGCTTCCTGTGTTTCTCAGAGAACCTCACAAAAGCAATATGCTTTTCATCACCTTTCGATACAGACCCAGAGGTTTTCTGCTTTGCAGCTGATGTGCTTGCATCTTCAACTTCAGAAACTGCACTACCATAATCATGACTAGAACCTGGTTGTGCAGGATGTAACTTCTCACACATCACAAAGAAGGACTCTATGTATGGCAAGATATTTTGAGAACCTGCAGGAAGTGGAGGTGTCATCCCAGATGGTTTTGATGTGGAAGCTCTCGGAGGAAATAGCATATCAGGTGCAGAGTCTGAATAACTCTCTATTTTGCTTATGCAAGAGCTAAGCTCCAGCCACAAAGGCTCAAAAGCTGCATTGATGTCAGACACCTGTAAAAGAGTAGTACTATGTTCTTTTTCCTTTAGTATATGCAGGTCCTTCTCTTTCTCAATCAGCGATACAACAAGAGAGCTCAATGCCTGAAGAACCCTTAAAATTGCTGCCCCATCGGACGATGTTGTACTAAGGAGTGCTTTGAGCTCTTCACCAAATACACGTAGTTCATGCATAGCAGACTTGGTTAAGTTTTGCACAGCATCAGCCAGTTCATTAATAAAGAGTCGACAATGAATTGGTGCAATAGCAACCAATTTCTTCATCACCTCCGCCACAAGAGTATATGCATTATCTGACAAACTGCAGAAAACATAGTATGGTTGATCAAAAGCATTCAGCAGGCAATTATTATTGGCCGATAAAATTCTTCTCGATCCAGAAGCAAAATGTATGCAACAAAAGATTGAATCTTCAAATGCAGTCCAAATACAGAAACGGAAAAAATGGTTCATTTGTTCATGAACGTCACATCATATCTCATGGTACTATTTGTACAATGATGAACTCGAAACTATAAAGAAAACACATGCAAAACAGAGGATTAAAACAGTCATGCAATGCTGGCAGTTTGAAGATTTGTTATACCCTTCCCGTGCAAGCAATGAACATAGAAGTCGAAGTTCTGCTTGTGGCAGGTTAAGCAGTATACTCTGAGTATCACATTCATCACTTGTGCCAGAAACCATTTGTTTGGAAGAATCAAATGCTGTGGATGAGGAACCAACAATCCCCAAGGATGCAGCACCAGCTTCGCCACTAGTATCAGCACTTGATGACGAAATCTGAGCTGCAGCAGTAGCTGTTCTAGATTTTTCTGAAGAAGTACACTTGCTTTCGGTGTTGTCAATGATAACCTCTAACAAGTTAAGAAGCTGCCAAATAAGCAGAAATTAGAACTGAATTCTCTCTACCACACATGAAGCCAAAAGCAGTTAATAACAAATAACAGCATCATTCTATGTAATGTCACCTGTTCAAGATGTGCTATGCTCCGCAAATAAAGAGGTTGATTCAAGAGGCTCAAAAGTAAGGAAATAGATACACATTCCTCCCCATGCCACACACCACCAACTTCATGACCTTCAACAAACATTTCAGCTTTGCCACTTGTTTGATCAATAATTTGATTCTCCAATCGCTTTGGAAGCGGCAGTCTAACCTGCAGCAAAAGTTTTGCTACACTAGGATGATTACGTGCCAAGTAAGTCAGCGTCTCAAGAATTCGACGAGATAGCAAGGGTGGCACCCCTGCAAAAGAAACCACAACACATAATCATTGGCACAAGATTCATTCCAAGAGGAAAATAAACAAACCACCCTTCATGTTAAGAATATCAGACGACAAATTTTTAACTGAAAAGAAAAAAAGAAAAATCCCAACATTTCCGCAAAATTTCCTTAACAATATACTAGAAGATATGCTTGTTGGAATAAATTCTTGAAATCTTGAATTGGATTGTCAAATTAGCCAGCTAAGAATTTCCAAGCTCCAAAATCCATGTTGAAGATCCCATGAGCAAATGAGCTTAGAAGTTGTAGACTATTGTCATCTGCTTATAAACACATTACATCTTTGTCTGAAAAATGTTAGATGTATCCACCATTGGTAACAAGTAATTAGAATTCCTGAAGGACAGAAAACCAAATAGTAAATTTACCATCAAAAGACTGCGGACGGGAGTACATCACATTATTTTGGCAAGCATACAGGCGATATGATGGTACAGCAGCATTTAGAAGACCCATGGGCTTCCTTGTATCAAGCATAAGCATATCCATCAATATTTTTACAAGAGTCGTTCTGGTTTCACCATGAGCACACAAATTGAGAAGAAGCCTCTGCAATGGACCTTTATACAATGGCTGGAAATTCATCTCTGTCAACACATTATTCCAAAAAGAAGAACGGAGAAAAGGAAAAAACATGTTGACAAATGAATACCTGAACTATTCGAAGCACCCGAATCATTGCTTGTAGAGATTCTCGCTCAACTAAAGGAGCCCCATCAGCTTCAACTAGCTTAGCAGTAATTGACCTTCGTGAGGCAATACCAGTTCTGTCTAAGTTGTATCCAATACCTTCACCTCGTCGAGACGACTCAGCCCTACGACTTCTTGGGTACATGCCAAAGAGAGTACGGTTGTGGTAACGATGTGCAAATCTTTCCCTCAACATATTAGCCTCCGCAACTAGAGCAGGAGTTAGATTGGCTAGAATAGCGTCAGATGATGTGAGGAGAACCTGAAGAAGGCAACAGTCAGAGGAGGTATACATCTATTTGTATATTTCAAACTCTGCACCAATGCAGTAGAGGAAAGAATCTACCTCTTCACGAAGATCTGATGGAAACGTTGCAATGATGGAGACTGTATCCATTTCCACAGGTTGTCCTTCAAGTTCGTGAGACTGTTGAACCCTTTGTGCTTGTTGCTGTGCTAAGACTTCTGCCCTGATATCTGGAGGAAGGGCTGCAAGAAACTCTGGATCAATATCACCACTATTTTGAGGTTCAGAATTTGACGGTTGAGTCACTTGACCCTGTTGAGCAGAAAGTACTTCAGCACGCAATTCTTCTGGAAGGGCATCCAAGAATGCAGGATCAATTGGTCCAGAACTTGCTTCTCCTCCAATTTGTTGCTCCACTACTGGACTGTCTTGCTCAGCTTCCCTGCTAGAGTTCTCTGAAACTTCAGTGACACTATGTAGTGATGCATCTCTTGCATTAATAGATGAAGAATTCCCAAAAGATGCATTAGATCTTCTTGCCCTTATTACTTGTTGCTCCATAGGGATTCTATCTGCTGAACCTTGTCTCTCTCCACCATCATCATGCCCATCAGCACTTCCTATTTCAACATCTAAACTGCGAAGGCTTTCTCCCAAGGTTGCCCCACTACCACTACTTTCCTGGCTTATTGCTTCAACATCACGGACAGTTGAGTCATTCTGTTCAAATTGCATTTCAACAGAATGTGACTGGGGATCACTTGTCGCTGGCCTCCTCTCAGCATTGCCAGACCCATCAATTGCTGCAGAAGGAGGTGTGTTGCTTGTATCATGGCTCATATTGTTCTCAACAGGAATGTCAGTACCAGCTTCTGGCTCCTGTAGCTGGCTAGCATCACCATTTGTTTTAGGTTCCACCGCTGGTGTATTATGTTCAGAAGATTTTTCAGCTGTTGGTTGCCTCAATTGGGAAACAAACAACTCTTCAAGACCTGGAGGTACAGATGCATTTGATCCACCGCTTTGATGGTTATCATCCATCCATAGGTTCAACCGATGACCACGACGCCCATTCCTCAATGAACGAAAAATAGAGTCCAACTCCGAGTTCCTATCTGGAAAAACCATACGCAGGCATTCTCTTAAAAATTTGAAACCAAAAAAATGAAAAGTAAGAGCTGTATGCACATTCTAAAATCAAGTGATCTTTTGAATGACATGTATGTCATCACTTGTACACAAAAAGTGAGGTTGAAAGCCCTATGAAGTACAAAATTTCAGTTACAAAAGAAATCACCTGATGGTCTAGACATACTTGAATGCTGTGAGGAAGGTCCAACTAAAAGGGGGTGGCGTGAGGGTGCACTAATATCACCACTCCTGCCAAGAAGATTGTAGATGGATGTAGTCCTCCCTTGACGTCTAGAACCAAAAACTTCAACAGGCATCATATGAAGGGCTTCATTAGGAAAGCTATTGTCTCTACCAAAAACCTCAATATGGTCAAAAACGTTTATCCCATTGATTCCCTCTTCCAGCCTAAGTATGACACCATCCTGATCTTCCTCCTCATCCTCATCATCTTCCTCCAACACTTCTTCATCAAATTCATCATCCTCAATATCATGATCATCTTGATCAGTGTCAGGGTGTGGCAAATGATGAACTTCATCTTCCTCAAGATCATTGTGCTCCTCATCATCTTCATCATGGTCATCATCATCGTCATCTACTTCATCCCCGTCATCCCCAGACATGTCTTCATCTTCATCTTCATCAAGATTTTCTTGTTCATGAGGTTGGATTTCAAACCGTATTTCAACATTTCCAATGCCGTTTTCGAGAACCCTTGCATCCTCAGAAGTTTCCTGCATAAAGTCATCCTCAGTAGCAGGAGCAAAACCTCCATCAAGATCTTGGTCATGCTCCATATCATCTGTAACAGCTTCAGATCGACCATAATCTTGAACTGCATTAAATGTTTCATCATTGTCAGCAGAAATCGGATTATGATTGGATTGGGATACCATTTCCCTAGACTGGGATGTGTCAACAGCGTTATCTGTTCTTCCAGATTGACGTTGTGCAGAATGTTTTGCCAAATTCTCACCCTTCCCTGCATTAGAGTCTGCAGAGTTAACATGCTCTTTAGTTACCAACTCCAGAGCTTTAACAAGCCCAGTTACAACTTTTGGTGAGTCACTGTGATCCAGATCCAACACTTCAAGAGTTCGAGTCAAGGATCTAACAAGACCAACATCTATGAAAGTGGCAGAAGCTTCCGATGCAATATATGAACCAGTAGGCGTGTGAGCAGCGAGTACATCATTGAGTAGATCCACATATGCCTGCATGTCATTGGTTGGTGGCCTAAAACCACTACACGAGTCAACAAAGTTGATGAAAATACAACTGATCTCAGAGAAAACCCTTCTCCTTGCTTCAGCTGAACGGACACATGATGCCACCAAAAACTGACTAGCTCTGGTTGCTAGCCTATGTCTCCAATCACTCTCTACTTTCCTTTCCTTCTTCATATTCCTAGAATATGGAATAAACCTATGAAGAATGTGGTGAAATAGTCCTCCAGCATCCAAGCCAGTTGGTCCCTTCAAATGAGGGCCCCTAGAGCTGCTCAGCTCCGCATCTTTCTTGAGCAATACGTTGACAGATGAAGAATACATTAAGAGAATCTCTGTGAGAAGCTTCAGGATGAATACAAGCTTTGCAAGCAGAGCAGAAGCTTCTTCACTACTTGTTTCAGTCCCTTCAGAAATAGTAGCAACTGCTTTTCCTTTTCCCTTGATTGCAGCAATGTCAATATCCATATCAGTTGAGGAAGGAACATCATGTTGCATATCTGGCGTTGCATCATATTTCACAGGAGGTAAAAAACTGCTAACAGAATCCAAAAGAAGCTCAATCACATTCAGAAAGCTCTGAGGAGATTTCCGATGAGCTTTAGCACTCTTCAAACTTGGGTCATGGAGCTTGCCATGTCCACTGCCAGGTGACATTTTGTTCATACTACCCAAGGCAACCTTCCCATCCATAATACTTGTTTTATCTTTCTCTGATGCTTTTTCCCTCTCCTTCTCTTTGGTCTTGTCCTTCTCACGATCTTTTAGCAATACAACGTAAGGCCTTTCACCAACCATCTCAACTTGGCAAACTGATTTTGCAGCTTGCAAAAAAATAACTGGATCCCTCGATATGACAGAACTCAACTTCAAAAGAAAATTGCGCGGAGTAACTCTTCCATTGGAATGCCTATTAGCAGCAGTCACAAGGCTATGCTTTATTTCAGATTCCATTGCTTGCTGGAGAGTTTGGGGATCTTCAAGAACATGACGGAAAATGGTTCCAGCAACATTGTCAAATCCAGGAAACAGACAACTTGTTGGCAAAGAAAGCAAAGAACTAAGACCCTCTCCTTCAAGGAAACAAACAGCAACAGGGTGAATTTTGGTTAGTGTGGAGCACAGCTGCAAAACAGCATGCATTGCTTCAGACGGAAGCTGGTTCCTGATGCAGTTGCAAGCTATCTGAATAAGTTTCTTCTGGTCTTCTATATCCACATATTTCAATGGTGATGCTGCTGCAGATTGCAATCTGCTTTGCTTATCTTCATCAATGCTAATTGAGCTTTGCTGACAGCTAATTTCATCTCTTCTCAACTGCTCTATAATCTCAGAGTTCAGTTTTTGATCTACCTGTAGCAGTCGATCTATAGAAAGAAAAGCTGTAGTTACCCAATTTGGAACCTGTTGTTTTTCTCTTGTCACTAAACCACCATCCCACTGTGAAAGCAAATCTAAAACAATCTTAACAAGACCATTCTTCAAGGCAATTTCCCGCGCCACAGCATCTTCATTAAAAATTAAGGCAAGGACATGACAAAGAGAACATAAAATAGTACTATTTCTGCTTTCAGAAATGACACTTCTGTTCTTCACTTGATCAAGAATAAAGGAGATAACGGTAGATCTGTGTTGGCCATCATTTTGTGAGCAAATTAACACAAGAAGGTCACGCACTGGAAAAGATAGAGGCTCCTTCACTTGCAAAATGTTTGCGCATGTTGATAGCAACTCCTCAACTGGAGGAAGTTGGACTACCTCCTCTTCAAGCTGTTGAATACTGGCATTTGTACCATCCTCTTTCAGATTTGATTCTGAGTTCCCCAATGACAAGGCAAGGGCTCGAGCAAGCTCATCATCTTCTTGAGTTTCCTCAGGATGGGAAAACAGCCACTCCATTGCCAACTCCACACTGTTTGATCCAACTTGCCTCAGAGCTTCTTCTGCCCTAGACCTGGAAAAGCCCATCTCCACTATAGTAGAAATAGTTGTTTCATTTGGAGGAGGCCCAGTAATACGAGGGCCACTGCTACTGTTCAAATTTTTCACTTCAACCCCTGAATAAATGTGCCGTATAACAGAAATTACTGAACTGATGAAATCATTACTGCAATCAATAAACTGTGGATGCGTCCAAACAGGCAGTACTGCCTTCAACACCATAGACTGGAGAATCTTAACAAAAGTCTCAGCATCCCGTGGGAAGGGGATTCCTCCATTTGCCAGAGGTTGAATAAGCAAGTGCTTTGTGAAAGGAGATAGAATAAATGATGATGTCACAAGATGATCCATAAGTTTACCATATCTTGCTAAGGGCCCATAAATCCATGGATTATCTGTATCTTCTTTACCATCTTGTTTCACACTCGCATCATCAGTGTCCATTGGAGATGCAGGTCCCCTGTTAACTGCAAAAAGCAGTTGGCTGGTAGCTTCAAATGTAGTCAAAACTGAATGAATAACTCCCTGTCCATACAAACAATTTAACAATATGGGATTACAAGAGTCTGCCCTGTCCAGTAAAATACCATCAACGAAATCAATCACCCGGCCAAAGTACCGGCACTTGGTTGATATGGACATGTCTGATCCAGAAGAACTTCCATGGCCACCAAAATTCATGTGATCCAGAGCAATGGAAGCAATAGTACTTGCCACTACTTTAGTAGAAGGAGAAACATTCAGAATATCCTCCCGTCGACGTGAAGGAAGTAACATTGCCTTACCCAACTCTTGAAACAAATGCATAATATGGAAAGAAAGTGATCTCACCACATCACAACATGATCTGTAATAAGATCTTTGCTTGTCAAATTCCTTTTTATTAACAACCTCGGCACTGTTCGATGACTCAGAATCATGAGATTGATGGATAGATCCCAATCTACTGGAAAGAACATCAGCACTCAATCCTTGTTGCAATCCAGAAGCACGTCCAAGATCACGATACAGGCTCATAAGATCCAGAAACTGGGACTCAATACTCCATTCTGAACTCCTCCTCCTCAAAAATGGATCAAGAAACTGTCTGAATGAATCAAACGGTTGCTCCTCACTCTCATTTATACTTGGTTCCAACTGTTGTGATTCAGTAGCAGAACCAGTACCATCCTCATCTTTTCCAACCTTGGCATCTAAAATTAAAGCAATCTGCCAAAGAACTTCCCGATGCAAACATCCAATGTCCTCCAGAACATGTTTGCTACCATTTCCAAATTCTGTCAGCAATGCAGTCACCCAACGATTGTCCTTCGAAGCAGCAAGAAATAATAGAAACTCAAGAAGGAACAGAGATGAAAAAACTTCATCATCTGGCACTGCTCTTGGATCCAACAAAAAGGATCCCGAAACCTTGTCAAAACCAGCCAAAGCTTTCTTTATATGTTCCCCAAGAGATAGACAGAACGCACGTGCTAGAGGCCCAGAATGATGTTGAGTAAATCCCTTGAAAACCATTGTGCTGTGTAAGGCAATAGACATCCCCTCAGATGACTGGACAATCCTAGGCTGCAATAGAAGCTTTAGTAAAGCCTCAATTCCTGATTTTTCCACAAACAACCGACAAGTTTCAGAATTTTCCATCGTTCTATGAAGCAGAACCATCAGATGAAAGATACATAGCTGAACAAACTGCTCGTTACTGAAACCTTCTTGTCCCAAGTCCACACCACCAACTAAAGAGCAATGCCCTTCATTTTCCTTGTCACCTGAATCTGTTTCCATGGCACTACTCCCACTAACCTTAGCTACTGGCCCCACAAAGTTGTTTTCCCCAAAGGAAGATATCTTATCAATAATTTCAATCATCAAGTCAACACCAGTGTTTCTAAGTGAAGAAACATGGCGCAAGAGCTCCTCCACCGCATTTGACAAAGGAACAATGGCATCATTCATTGCTAATACATATTTCTTGCTGGTGAAGATGTCAACTAGAAACCTTAAAGCTGAAGTTTCTTTAACAGCTTCCAAACCTTTGGAATTAAGACATATGGCACCAAGACCATTTGGAACACATGTGAGTGCCTTGGAAGAAGGAAGTACTCCAGCCACCACTGATGATAAAAATGCATCAGGAAGACCCACTTCATGCAGAACGGGAAAACAAGTAGGGTCCTTGTGGATAATTTCACTCATAACAGTCACAGCTGAATAATAGATGTCGCCCCCAAATTTAGGTGCATTTTCATATATAAGTGCCAGAGTAGAAGGCAAAGAATTGTCATGGGAATTTAGGGATCTTGTATTGTTTGCAGGAGCATATGTAGCAGAACCAAGTGCCTTCAATAAAACTTTGATAAGTCTCTTCTGGGAGTAGATATGATCCTCATTGTATCTTGAGCACTCACCAACTACCATTGAATTACAGTTTTCTCCAGCCAAACCAATAATTCTATGTACTTCTATCTGTAGCCTTTGGCCCAAAAGCTCAACTCCGCCCAGTTCCCTCAACAGAGAAACAGCTGAACCACTGCAATCCATGAGCTTTTGCAAGGCTTTTACAGCCAAATAGACAAGGTGCATGTGATTAGGATCTGAATCCTCCAAAAGTGGTAAGAATGTTGGCACCATTCCTGAGCCCCTAACATTGCTCCCTGAAGCAGAGGAAGAAACAATATGAAGTAAATAGAACTGAAGAAGTGCCTCGACAAAGGAGAGGGAAGACGGATCGCCAGAGTTCTTCAATGATAAAACAGCTCTTTGAAGAACATTAAGAAGAATCATACGGTTCCCAACAGCAAAACTGATACTGGATCCACTCAGTATCCGTGCACGCTCATGGGATGCTGAATATGCAGCTAACTGAGCTCCTAATGCTAGCATCGCAAGTGTTCTGATGGTTCCAGGAACACTTTCTTCTGAACGCACAATTCTGATCAATTCATTTGTATACTCGGGCTCATTGGCAAAGAAGGATGTCAGTTCTTCACTAGCATCACTAGATTGAACAAGCACAATGAAAGCAAGTAGACAAATTCTGCTGTACAGTCTACAAACTCTTGGGGAACGAAAAGCTCGAGCATATCTTATTCTGGTAAGCAGTGAAAATCGAACGTCAGGAGGCACATTGTACTGCTGAATGCACTGTTTCATCAGTGATAGATCATCTTCCTTCAGTAAATGGAGGTCTGGTATATGAATAACTTGAGCACTTTGGTCGTTCACACTATGCAATTCAAAATAAAGTGATGAACCAATTCTGTATTGAGACTTTTCATTACTACTATCTAAATCAGATGGGAACAAACATAGCCCTTCATCCTGCGTTCTCTCGTTAGCTATCACACAAGAATACAATCCCAAACCCTCCTCTTTGCTTCCCCAGCCCTGGGCTAGAGATAGAAGGCAGCTATTCACAGAACCACATCCGATCAACTTCCCGCTTCCATGCAGCTTCGAGGGGTTGATTTTAACAAGAGCTGAAAGAGTCTCCAAAGTAGCAATAAGAACCTCAGGATCTGTTGATGCCAGTAAGAGCTTGAAATGCTGAAGACAAGAAACATGGAGTAAATATACTGTGATAGACATATCAAATTAGGCATCCATTATGGGAAAACTTTTGGGGTACTGTCAAAGAATATACCTCCAACCCGTCAAATGAACTCTTGTTAAGACAATTCTCTAGAATGATTTGCATAACTCGCAAAATTTGCAGAACTTCATGTTTTGGGAATCCATTTTCATCTTCAGCTATATTATCTGACAAGAGAAGGTCATTCCTGCCGGACAAGTATGTCTTGAAATATGTATCAAAATGCAAAAACAACGGCCTCCAATGATGAAAGTTCCCCTGAAATTAAAGCAAACAAGTGATAGCAATTAAAGAAGGAGAACTGCAAAATTTTGAATAAGCACAGACAAGTATACTCTCACCTTACTGTACTCCCAACGAAAGCCAGAGAGAGGAATAGCAATATCTTGTAGTGGACTCTGGATCACCTTGTCAATGAATGCTTTAATTTTGGGAGGCTGCATGTAACAGTATAAAGTCAGATATGGAAATAGATGTCTAAAAGTATATTATGTACACAAATTGCACATATGACATGCAAAGACACGAATCTATATTTATTCAAAACATGATCAGCACAACAGTGACAGCAGATATCTTTCAAGGCCTACAAGAAGAAAGAAGGCACAATTAACAAGTGAGCAACAAAACTCTTAAAAACACAATTAAAAGTTGATTAAACAATGTATTATCAACATGAGTCCTGTAAACTTTATTTGTGCAGAGCCATAATGGTGGAAAACAAACAAATCGTCCCTCTACGCTAACTTCTAAGAGCAAAACCAATACGAAACAAAAGAAAGAAACATATCATTTTGTTCAAACATTTATCTAAGATTTCTTAAAGGAACAAGAGAGTCTAGAACCAAAAGTAAATCTTTTTAACTCTAAAGGAGGAATAGCAATAAGTACTCTGACAAACAAATTAAGAAGTAAAACAAAGAAGTTTAAATGCAGATTTTGTATGGTCAACAATGTGACTTGTCCACCAATGAGAAAAGAAGGTATCAAACAAATTGCAATCAATTAGTGATGATAAATTCAAAATGCCTATTTCATTTTCACTTCATATCAAGAAGAAACACTAATAAACAATAATGATCTAGAACGACACAGCTCAAAACAAGTCTAATTAACTGCCATAATTTAACGTGCAGTTCAAAATATGCAGATCCTAAAACATTGTTTTAAATACGGTACATCAGAATTGTATCATCTATGGAGGTGTACAAGCACGACTTGGATCATAAAAGGATATCCCCAAAATGACAGAGAAATAGTTGATTAATACAATATTAAGATGCATAATAGGTTATTTGCAACATTACATCACCATCCATGATAAGAATCAATTGATTTTATTCCTAATCACTTTGAAAAGACGAAAAAATTTAGCAGATGTTGAACAACTCCTAAGATCCCACCCAAAATGTGGGTATTGTTTTGACGAAGAATCACAAGTAAGAGCATATGCAGGCAACCATTCCATCCACAACTTTATATTTAAAACTGACTTTGTTAGCCCTCACTTTGCTTGAGCTTGCAATCCAAAAGGCTCGTGTGGAGAAAACTATAAACAAATTCACGGTATTCTACAACTCATCCTAAAGATTAGCCTTGGCTTGCAAGGTCTTAACCACATAATCAGAAGACAAAGATATAAAATCAAGCAAAAAGCATCCTCAAGCCTGAGGTAACTGAAAGTAAAAACTAAAGTGAATTATATTCATGAAGAATGCAGTAAGTTCTCGCCATCCATAGGATCCAAAATTTCATTCTCATATGAATAGTTCGTGTGAATTGCATAAATCGGTGGCCCAATGTTGATGGCAACAAAAGTATCATAGCTGCTTTGAACTATGTGTCTGTGTGTCTGAGTCTCATGCAGGCTCATTCCAAAATTTTAGTTAATTTTTGCATGCTTTCCTTCTTTAGCATTGGTTAGGCTACTTTCTCATTAAGTACAATATTTTGCGACAGCTAGGTTCTTCTATTAGCAGCTTGGGCTTGTCATTTTTTTACTATTATTCCAAGACTATTACAAATAAGACTTATTGCTGGACAAAACAACAGACTTACAATTTCAGAATTTTACCCAAGAAGGTTTCTTTGAAAAGTCTAAAATTCTTATCAACTGTTTCACACATAATCAATCCTATCCTAACTTGTTTAAACCTAAATGCCCAATTCTTTCTCTGCATCAGCTACTGTACACATATCGAGTTTCCTTTATTATGATTCCCCTAGATTAGGTTTGCTTCATTAAGTTTCCTTCATCGGGTTTCATTTGTTATTTTAAGGTTACACTTTTAAAGAATAAGTGAAACTAAGATTACGTTTCATATGCTCTCTCTAAACCCTAATTTTCTTCCCTCTTTCTCCAATTTTATATCTCTTCTCTTTCCTTGATCCCTGACCTTTTGCCCCCAAGCTCTCTGTGCACCCTTTAAACCATAAGTGCTAAGATAACTTGTAATAGCAGCTTTGCAGACCATTTCACAGCACCAAATATTGGTCTAGTACCATGATTTTCACGAACTTACAGTAAGTGCTAAAAGAGAATGATGTGTTTTGCGAATTAATTCTTATACTGCAAGAAAACACCTTTGCTTGTTGGATATAATTATCTATGTGTTTCAGTAAATGAAACAGGCAAATATTATTCAATATCATTAAACTCATTAAAACCAACTGCTCTTTGCTTAGGTAACCGCTCCCACTCCAAGCAAATTCAGTGCATTCAGCTATATAATTGGATGCAAAATCACAGTACACCGACCCAAGCACCAACCATGCTCTTAAAGCTAATAAGTTCCAAGTTAATTGCTGGGGTCAACTACCAAAATAAAAAGCAAACAATGAACCACAACAATCAACAAAACCCATCAAAAGAGTTCACTGAATGTACCCAGAATTGCAAAACCCTAAGTAAGAAGAAAACCCATAAAGTTACAAATACATAACACAAAAAGTAGCAATATCCAAAGAGAATAAAGCAACTCACAGGCTCAGAGTCGAGCTTCAAAGAGGGACTAACGATGCTTTCACCGGACAAGAGTTGCCGCAACCTTGACGGCAAGCTCGATCTTATCGACGCCATCTCGACTCCACTTTGCTACTATTAAGTACTGCTGTAACAATTAAAAGAAATTTAAAAGAAACACAAAGAAACCGACAAAAAGATAATCAATAATGAAGCCAAACTCACAATCAGAATCCGATACAAAACAGAATCAAATCCCTAAAAAGGCTAAACAAAGTAGCGACTTGTAATACACGGATAACAAGAACAAACAGATCAGATACAAAAAAGAGCCTCTAGTCTAAACACACATATATACAAACCAACCAACATACAAGTGAAAGAAGAGAAGGAGAAGAAACCTAAGAGACGAGAAACAGGGACGCGATAGATGCATAAACATCAGAAACCTGAAGTAGAGAGATAAAGAGAGAGTAAGAGAAAAAGCGAGCGAGAGAGAGGCGAAACCCCAAAGCAATGAGAGAGAAAAAGATGCAAAGGGAAGAGAGAGACGAGTGGGGGGGCTGTGTTTGTTTGTGTTGGAGTGTGGTTTTGGTTTTGGGCTGACACTACTAAACTTATATACTATGACTATCAGTTTAATACCAAAATTGTGGATTCTAGAGATATTCATACGTATTCTTTTTCTTTTTCCCTTTCGAAATTTAATACGATATTCATAATCTTTTTAAAAATAAATAAACATTAAATTAAAGTCATTTTTATTAAAAAAATATTATATTTGTTATTCTAAGAAAATATATTTATCAATGTGTTTTATATATATATATAATATTAGTTCATTTCCCTTTTCTTTATTGGAAACTGTAGAGTTACTACTGAGGCATTTGGAAACTGTAAATATTCTTTAGATTTTTGTTCCGAGATTTATGATATGTAATATATGTATGTGGGTTTGAGTTACTAAATAAAATAAATACCAGTGTGATATTTGGTTTTGTTTGTACTGTCTTGGGTGGCATCCACATA
>JAOQMR010000006.1:6005998-6021542 GCA_027563865.1 Erythroxylum pelleterianum | reverse complement strand
ATAATAATAATAATAATAATAATAATAATAATTAATAAAAATAAAAATAATAAAGTTAAGAATAATAATTATTAATAATAATAAGAATAATAAAGTTAATAATAATAATAATAAGTTAATAATAATAAGAAGAAGAAGAATTAATAATAATAATAATAATAATAATAATAAGGATATTTTGGTCTTTTTGTTAGTTATTCCTTTCCTATTCCAAGTTTATATGTCCAAACCAAACAATGGAATAGAAATTCTTTATCTATTCCAGTCCTTGAACCAAACAAAGTAATACCCATTCTATTCTATTACTCATCTTTTCTATTCCAAAGAATAGCTATTCTATTCCTTGTCTATTCCATTCCGTGAACCAAACAGGCTGTTATTCTACAAATATTTTATGATATAGTAAAAACTACTTATTCAAGTATAAGAGACCTAAATGGTAAATTTATGGGATCTTTCCACAAGTTCAACGAGTATATGACTTGTATTATATTTTTCATTAGGGAACAAAAAGTTATTTATTTGCAGCAATGATCACTAATTTTGATAAAAAAAGAAGAAAATGTTGAAAATAATACTTTAGTAAATGTCAGGACAATCAAATCGAATGTAATCATACATGAGCCCTTGGAAGGGGCTGGTGTTGGCCTTTAGTGTTAAAAAAAAGGTGTTGTTTCCTAACAAAAGCTGCGCGCCTGGTACATCGACACTGAACAGCCTATAAACGCCATGAATTCCATGTCTAGCGATTGTGTTGTCGTTCCCAATCGTTCCGGTCGTAAATAGTGGCAACGCTCCGTTTGGATTATTGACCCGAACCTTCAAGATATAACGTTCAATTTAGTTAGGACTAGGGCAGAATGAGTACAAACCTAAGGATCTTACCCTAAAGGATTGTGTCACCTAGGACGTTGTGTTCCCGTCCTATTTAATAATTTTTCAACTTCTTTTTTTCTGTTAATTAGAGTACCACAGGAAAGAAAAAGTAAGTGCTGCAAGTACCTCCAACTCGGCGTTGTTTGCGGTAGCTAGTGCTAAATGTAGCTTGTATATTGCGGCCTCCTTTAGCTCCTGAAGACAGAACTTGATTTGCCAAGTTGTTCCTTCGTATGTATTGTTGTCTTTCTTCCTGAGAAGTTGAAGTTCTTGATATTTAGGCTTAATTTGCTGTAAGACTGGCCGAGTGTAGAAAATTGGAAGATATATATTAGAAGTTGGAAGATATGAACCTTGTCACTTGTGCAAAAAACCAATCTTTTGAATAGTCACTAGTGCCAACCATGAACACCAAATCTTGATTAGGGTATAGCTCTGTGTATCTCTCCCACAGTCCATACTGCCTAAACCTGAAAGCAACAGAAAATGATCACGTCCTGAGACAAATAAATCAGATCGAAAGATGATTTTGTCTGAATCCTAACTAGTTACGAAAAGTTTTGGATGGTTTGATGTTGATCAGGACTGACTTGTCAAAATCGAGATAAAGTTTGTTGATATAGCTGGGATTCGGATCAGGTATATAGAATTCTGCTGCAGTGCGGTCTGCGATACCTATTTCCCAGACCGTGGGGCCATTTCTTGGAGGCGAGTACACAAGGTCACCAACATTTATCTCACTCCCTGCTTTAAATGTTCAAATAAAAACATCATAGACCAAAAGTGTAAAAAAAACGATTGCATTGAATGTAACAGGATCAAGAAATATACGACCTGCTAAAATGTTGATAGGAGTATCGAGTTTGTACTCTCCAATAAAACCTGGAGCCCAGGCGTATAGATTGTAAGCACCAGGTCTTGCATCGTTGATTAAGAAACTTCCATCCGTGTCTGCTTGAGTCCAAAATTGGTACCCCTGGCAACAACATAATGATCTTTTCAGTTTTCTATGTTTAGTTCGTTGATGTTCTCCATGCCCATAGCAAGTTCTTAAAATACAGTAAATCACTTGGTAACCTTGGACTCAATTTGCCAGGAACCAACGTCTCCTGGAATTGCCAGTCCAACGTAGGCACCACTCGCCGAAAAGTTTGTGATACTTGTAGACATCAGAATTCATTACAACTTAGTGAACTTACAAATGAAATAATAAAAGAACAAAATGAGGAGGATTATTAAACTTGTAACTTGTAAGAGGCTAAAAAGGAGGAAAGATATGCGTACCCATCACGTACTAGCAGCCTGCCTTTGACGCAACCTCGTTGATGTGATTTTGGAAAATCTTCGGAAGCTGGGAACTCATAGGGCCACTTTGTAACTTCGTTTTGCGTCTAATTCAAACCCAACAATTAGTAGAACTCCATCTAGATTAGTATAGTATGATAAACATAAGAAAAATCCTGCGAAGAAGTGTATACAATATATAGTAGGCAACCTGTAGTTTAGCATCTTCCCATAGTGAGACTGTACAGCTTCCATTTGGCGCTGAATTGAGATAGGTGAAAATGGGGCCATAAACCTTCTTCCAGGGCTCATTGGCTCCAATCTTTATAATCATAACAGCCCCTGTGTAATGGGTACTATGCAATACCTGCTCATCACTTGATTAGTGAACTAATCGATCGACTTTTCAGAATATTTCAATATTCATAGGAACTTCTTGAAAAATAAAAGAAAGAAGCAAGGGTGAAAACCTTTGTTGGGCTTACAGTTAGGCATGTAGGGCCAACATGAGATCCAAGAAATTGTTTAAGGGGTCCTCCTGATCTGAACTCGTTACTGGGTGTGATTTGCCAGAATCCCATCGATTGGTCTGTGCTTATCCACCCGTGAACGTTTAGATCCCTGCTCTCGCACGAGTATGCGTACTTGTCATCAACCTGACCATGACGTAATTGATAAAGACAAAAGGAACGATTAGATATGATGAAGACAAAAAAAGAAGTCCAGTAACGAGACATGCAAAATGTTACCTCTCCCTTAAACTCAGGTTCTATCGGATCGACCAGTAAAACTGCTTCTGGGTAGGCTAGAGGTTGACCCCTTGGAGGTATCCGATCGTCAGGAAGGGGCATGGATCTTTGCCTCTTGTCTGATATGGCCATGTAGTTAAACCTGTTGGCCAAAAGGTCTTTTAGTTAATTCAACTCGAAAACAATGTCTGTTACTAGAAATAAAGAGATCAGATTGTCTTTATACATGTCCTTTCTAAGTTTGAAGGCGATCCTGGTATTATCCAAGTCAAATTCAGGCCAACGCTGAAGGTGCTCGTAAATGGAATAAGTGTAGAAGCCCGATGAACCTCGGAGCATTACATATCTGAGCAAAGCAAATGACGAATTCACATTCTAGCACTATGTTTACTACAGTTTACAATGGACCTTATAATTGGCACATAGAAACTTAGAAAGTATACCTTTTGTCGATATTCAACGGTACAACCTTCCCTTCAAGTGATGCATTCCACTTTCTTATGAACGAAATCTCTATCTGTTCTGGGGTTTGCACAATTACTTCAAATGTTGTTCCGTGCAACCTGCGTAGAAAAGTGAACGCTAGCTTATTAATGCATGATTTTAGTACAGCATTTAGATGTAAAATGCCCGCACTTACTTCTAGATATGATCAATGTGTTTGTTATCGAATTTGATAATCATGGCTTAGAATCAGCGTCCTGTGAATAGAATAGCTAGTCCAATGTAGGCCATTCTACCTTTGTTTTTGTTTTATAATTAGTTTTCTGATTCAAACATGGCTTGGAAAGACCAGCTTCCTGACAATCGGAAAAGAGAATCTGAAACGTACCTGTCAAGATCACCCTTTCTACCTGTGGTTCCGTTCCCAGTCCAAACTATGTCCCAATACCTTCAAATGAAAGTGATAGTCTGTTAACACCAAAAACTACCTATACTCCGTATCAGACAAACAGATTAAATTTGACCTATAAGCACACTGCACACCTACTACCTTTTTTAACAATCACGGACAGCACTGTGGAGTCACATCCATAAAGTCACTGGCTTTAGTACCCAACGGTACACCATTACCAGTACCAGATAGTGGAAACAGAGGACCAAGAGCCTAATTAGAATTAGTGTTTAATTTTAATGTAGTTACTCTACTACCCTTTTCGTGTTTTATGGCAAGAAGAACCACCAAAATTGACCCATAGGCCATAACAAAAGAAAAGTTTTCAGCAAGTTAGTTGCCATCCACTGTTAGTTGAAACCAAAATCGCCAATTTCAACTAGAAGTTAGACCTAAGCTGCAGGTCACTTTCTTAACCACCGCTTTTGATTACTAGGGAGAACAATCAATATACAAGTGCAGGATGATTTCTAGAAGTTGATTATGAAATTAAAACAGTAAAAAGAGAAGGTTCTGTTCAGACAGACTGTACCCTCTATCGGTTTCATCGTTGAGAACTTCAAGTAAATTGTCATTGCCATTGTATTGAATTCCAGTCACGCTTCCCTGCGGTTTCGATATAGATACCTGCAGTATGCCGTTATCCAAGACCACCTGCAAATATCACCCTTCAATACTAAGGTTTTGCATGCCAATATCATTTGATCCTTGATTGAAAACATACAACTTCTTCACCAAGTAATTTAGCTGAACATATTTACATGATCAAGTAGAATTTGCAGTTGCACCGGTTGTCCAGGGAGATTCAAACCCTGGCTACGCCCGGAAATCTTTCGATTTCCATAATCCTGTAAACTTGGTTTGGCTTCAACCCGCTGCAGAAAAGAGACTGCAGCGATGAATTCTGAAAACAACGACAAATACAACAATGGGGACAGAATCTTGTCAGAACCGGCCATGATTGATCTTGGTTTCAATTCTCTTGCCTCTTTGTGCGACCTCCTGTAGGCTGCTTAACCACTACCACTTTATATATGGAAAGATATAAACATTTATGATCTCCTCCGCTTATTGCATATTCGATTGAAAAAGCAATCTCTAGCTAGCTCTTGCTTTGCTTCTTGTTTCATTCCATGCTAAAAGAGGAAACAAATCTTCCCTCTTGCTGGCTTGCAGCCTGTCAATTGCTCAGATATATGTAAGGAAGGTATGTCAATTTAGTTTGGTGTGGAGGAAGGTACGTATGTTCCTAAACATCTGCATATTTCATAAATAATCTTTGTGCTCGCCTGCATATAATGCCATTATTTCGTCGAGAATCAGAGAGGTTTTGAGAATATACAAGAGCCAACTTACTGCAAGCCGACATGCAGTGCTTTGGTTTGGGATTTTGTACTCTAGTTGTTGTCTTTGATAAACAAAAAAGAGAATCCTGTTTGTCTTTGTATGACAACCCATAAAGTCTTACGGATTTAATTACTAATACTCCCTACACAAAAGTCTAAGAACAATCAAACTGCTGATAGCATGAAAGTGACAAGTATTCAACTACTGATCTCGGAGCTATTTCATTCAAGACTTGCACTAACGTAAAATCATTGTGAGATGGGGAATGCTTTGGGTTCATTAAGGACATAACTATAGCATTTACTATGTGCTTTCAAACGTTACATGGTTTTGTTTATTAAAGCAAAGGTTACAACAGTCACGACAGCAATTTGTTTCATTCTGTTCTTTTTTCAGGCAAACAATAGACAAAATAAATAAAACCTTTCTGCATAAAACAAAAGCTTGGACTAGCATACACATCCCCCATTTGGCTTACAAGCCTCCACGATCATGGCTTCCAATAGACTAAAGGAAGAACCCTCTCATGTTTTTGGTTCCTCAATCTGTATCCTCTGTTTTTATTTTTATTTTTATTTTAGCTTTTTCACAAGTTTCAACATCTCAATTATGCGAAAATTATGGATCCATCAGATATCATAAAGTTAGCAGCAGCAGCATTTAAAATTTTCTGGTTTATACAAGCTAGTAGAACATTATGACTGTAATAATGGAATAGTCTTTTATTGTCTCTAGTCTTGGGTCTCTTTCCGTCCATCTCCTACAAGTAGAGTGCAAGCATTTTCTTAATTGGTTTCACCGGCTAGCTAGCATACAATTTCTTGCCTTTGTCGCATACACATTGCCATGCCCATCTACTCAATCACTTTCCTTGGAGTGGCAAAGCAATGGTCCATATACATACTCACCAAAAAGAACAAGCAATACCTACGTGGAAGGAAAAAACTTTGCCACCGGTGACATGGTCTCATTCAGTTTTATACAAATTTATTATTTTTGTGTGGTTCATTTTCTAGGAAGGCACTTATTGGGCTGACAATGGAAAAGTTCTGAAGGAATGGAAACTTTCCCTACTTTTCGGTACCTGAAAGTTTGTCCAAAGTGACATAAAATTCTCATAGGTTCGGTAGGTTCATTGAGTTACTTTTCGACTGAACATAGAGTAGTGGGATTGAGGGCAACCTACATGTCCACGAAGTCTGAAGTAGCTAAGGTTAGTTAAAGGCCACATCGAAATTAGTTTTCCCGATCTGACTAACAATGTAAATGTTGGGCCCATTCCACCCAGGGCAAAACAGCTCATAGAATCCTTTTCATTTGATTTTTTCCCCCCTTAAATTAGGGTATTTATCAGTGGACCCAGTTATTAATCCACTCCTTAATTTGTAGGTACCTTTTAAGATGGGATAGCTGGCCCAAAGATTTAAGGCTGTTCCATACCCAAAATCAAAGATTGAACTCCTAAGTTTTGGTTCTTTTTTGTCGACTTGCAAATTTAAAAAGGGAAATTGAAAAGATACTAAAGTTCAAAGCACATTTTTTATAATAATTCAAATAGCATAAAAATTGAATTTATATGTTATTTCTTTAGGTTAAATTTTTGGATTGGTCAGTTTTGCAATATTGATCTGAGAGCTTTTATGATCAATATGCATTTGTAATGGTAGACAAACAACAAACTGATTTACTATTTTTTGTAAGAATAATGATTGTTCAAACTTCAACCTATTGCCAATTTTAAGAGATGTAAATAACATAAATTCTCTTGTGAAACAAAATTTAAAGTTCGTGATGTACCAAAACACAAAGTTATAGACCCAAAACCATGAAAACATAAAGACCATTTATGTATCTTTAAGATATTTTAAATTTGAATTATATTTATTGAATAATTGAAAATATAAAATTACTATAAATTAAATGACTTTATTATATTAATCATAATAATTGATTAAATAA
The DNA here is from genome assembly GCA_027563865.1 of Erythroxylum pelleterianum. Classification (NCBI taxonomy): domain Eukaryota; kingdom Viridiplantae; phylum Streptophyta; class Magnoliopsida; order Malpighiales; family Erythroxylaceae; genus Erythroxylum; species Erythroxylum pelleterianum. The sequence goes on along the minus strand of JAOQMR010000006.1, from coordinate 6,014,432 downwards.
AATATCTAGTTGATGATAAATTAGATTATGATAAAAAAAACAGGACTAGTTTTTTTTAATGATTTTTATTAGTTATGAAATTAGAAATAACCAAAACTAAAAGTAGAAATAAAAAATTAAAACAAGTAGATTTTTGTTACTAATGTATAAGAACAAAAACTAACAATCGAAAACTAAAGGGGAAACAAACATCGTGTCAGATTTATAGTTTCTGTTTTTATTTTTTTTTTGTTTTTAAGTTTTTATAACTTATGAAAATAATAAAAGTTAGTTTTTATTTTCTATTTTACTTTTTTGGTCATAATGTGATTCACTATTAACCAAATATATATTATTTAAATATTCAATATTAATTATTAATAATATTTCTAATTAATAATATTTTATTTATTTAATGTATTTCAATTTTATAATTACTTTAAAATTTTAATTTAAAAATAAAAATGTTTTTAAATTTAATAACTTTTATTATATATATTTAAATTTATAATATCTTAAAATACATAACTTTTAAATAAACTTAGTTTTAATAACTTAATACATTAATAAATAAAATTTAATTTGTAATTACTACATTATTTATTTTCATAAAATATAATAAAAATTTTACTAGTATTTATTGATAAATAATATATAAATATTAAAATGAGATGATTTACTTAACTAATTTATCAAGTTAATTTACATTTAAATTTGATCTAATATCCAAATATTAATAGTAATAAAAAATAACTACATTGATATTAATGTCCAAGTAGGAATTTTCTTTTATTTAAAAATAGATATAAAATAAAATTACAATAGAAAATAAAAATAAAACCAAATGACCCTTAAGAGATTTCAAGTATGAATGGCATTAATTTAGTTGAAATCATATTATTTTCATATTCAATTAAATTACAAAAAATGGAAGTTCAATCATAGATTAAGCATTATAATTTTAATGTTATAGATTAGTATTAGAACTCAATTAAGATTGAAATAGATAGGACATACATAACATTGTTATAAGTAAAAATATGAGTTACAATACAAACATTCATAAATTATAATATTTGTAAGCTATAATTTATAAGATAGAATTCTTACAAGCTCTATTATTGGATACAATTTTTTTAATACTTGAAACAAGAAGGATATATATATATATATATATATATATATATATATGTATATATATATATATATGTGTGTGTGTGTGTGTGTGTGTATATATATATATATACTAACACTATTTATCTTTCTTTAGATAAATTTATAATAATATCTTATATTTTTATGAACAATATCTAGATGATTCTTTTAACAAGCTCCCAGGTTTAGCCATACAACGTCTTTACTATCTTGTGTAGTTGTCACATATTTCATTTTTATTATTAGTGCAGCCACAATTGATTATAACTTATAACCTTATTGATATTTGTAAACTCATAACTAATAGAAGATTTGTTTTTTTAAAGATCATTTGCATAATCAAAGCTAACATATCCTTTAACAATAAATTCAAATCCTTCATATTGTAGTGCAACATTAGATTTCCCCTTAATGTATCTTAGATCCTCTTTATGATATTTAAATGCTCTACCTAGATTCACTATATAGCAGCTAAATGCTATCATTGCATATGTAATATTTGATTATGTACAAATCATGAAAAAGATTGAACTCCCATACATATGGTATATGAGACGTCTCCATTTTCTTATTTTTTTTTCATTACTAAGACTAGGATAGCTTCAAATCAATAGGAAAAGGGGTAAAGATTGGCTTATAGCTTTGCATATTGAAGTGTTGTTAAACTTTTTTAGGTAGTTTTATGAGAATTTCAAATATTTTTGTTATTTTTATTTTAGTGAATTTGTATCTTTAACATTTTGTTTTTCTTGTCTCAAGTCCTTTATTTTAATTTTAGTCAATTATGCTTAAATACTTTAGTGATATCTTTGCTAAGACCTTTAACTAATATGTTATCTATATACAACAATAAGAAATAAAACTATTATCACTAAACCTCTTTTAAAATGCGTAAGGACTTGCATTAATTCTTTTTGCATCTAAGTCTTATGATCAATGAATCAAATCTCTTCTACTAATAGTCTGACATCTTTTTAAGATCATATAAAAATTAGTTAACATATAGACTTTCTCATTTTCTTTTTCAAGACTTTTTAATTAGAGCTTATAAATTTCTTTTTTAAGATCTTCATGAAGAAAGTTATTTTCAATTTTAATATTCTCAATGTAAGATAAAACACATCACATATTATAAAAAAAATTATAATAATAGTAAGTCGAATTATAAGAGAAAATATTTTATTAAAGTCAATTATTTCCTTTTGAGCATGTCCTTTTACTATCTTATATAGTATCACTCTACTTGGTCATCACTATTTTAAGTGATCATGAAGATCCAGTATTATTAGTTAGATTTTTCCTTGTAATAATGGTACAAGTTTACAAGTTTCATTTTTACAAAGAGCTTAACCAATAATGAACTGTTCATTGTACTTTATTGAGGAGTGTATACAATAATGAACTATCTTTTAATGCCTCATATAACGCATCAAATTTGTTGTTAGTATTTTCTCCTCCATTGTTTGTTTTTAAGCACTTAATATTTGTGCCATAATCATATTTAATATGTGTTTTTGAGAACTTTAAAGACTAAGAATGGGTATGCTTTCTCTTTTGATAGGATACACCTAACATCTCTTAGAATTATCACCAATAGAAGGCATAAAGTACTTTGCTCCTTCCATAACTGAGTCTAGTGCTTGTCATATATTAGAGTAAAACAATTTAGGAACAAACCTGCTTATTGAATTTGACATATTGTTTCTTATTTGCATACACAATACTTATAAGATAGCAATGATACTCTTATGAATCTAATGAGTAACTTTTCTCAACAAGGATCTCCATTCCTTGTTTAGATATATGTCTATATTTGTTGTCATAATATTGAAGATCTTTCACTTTAACTACTTATGCAATTGAGATTTATTTTTCTAGTAATGTCTCTCCTTTTAATTTAAACAAGTTTTCACCTATATTATCTCTTTTTATAAGTATAAGAACGCTTTGAATTATCTTTAAAATTATGTTAACAATTTATATTTTTTTGCCCAAGATCATCTACTTTTCTTAAAAACAACAAATTCTTCTTTAAGTTCTTTACAAGTTTTACTTCATGAAGAGTATTAATTGTTTTACCATCATACATTTTTAGTTTGATAGTTCTAATATTGACAAGTAGCTCCTGATTTGTAAATCTATGCGTTAAATGATGACTTCTTATTTTCAATTTTTGTGTTACTTAATAGAACAAAGCATTGTCACCATCTCAAGTACTTGCAAAATTTCTTTAAAACCCATATTTTATTTAAATTCTAATAATTATTTTCAAGTAACCTTTCTTGTAAAAATGTAACATTTTAAAATTTTATTTCTTAATTTTTACCTATTATGATCTTGACTCTCACTTGGCTCTTGTTCCATTGGTCTCCTTTTTATCACCATTAATTAAGGCTTTGAATTAGTATAAAATATAATATAAAATTTCTTTGTTTTTATGATGACTTTCTTCTTTTAGAATCGGGGTTATAATATCATCATTAACTAGGTAGTCTATGATAAGATTATTAGTTAAATTGATGATGAGTTGATCCATATGATCAAGTAAATTCTAGAAGTTCAGCATGTTCATATGACTTTAGAATATATATTAATTTCAAGGAATATATTTACACTAATTTTTTTTATCTATCTCAACAATTAAAATCACAACTCTACTATAATTTTAATTTCATTTTTAAAATTCAAAGACAACTTAAAATAACATTGCAAATGCCAACATGTTTAATAAAAGATTTTACTAATGATATGAGTTGAATATGTAGTTTTTTTTACGTAGCTAACTTAACTTTTATATGGATGCTATAGTAACTAATTTAAATGTCAAAAATCAATTATAAAATTGTATTAGTAAAAGTTAACAAATAACTAGCACTATTTTTCAAATTAGTAGTCATTTATGGATTCTCTAATTAATTTTTGAGTCATCGTGCTTTTAGATGAGATGTTTAAAAATGGATAGAAAAGAGGCTCATTAGGACTCATTAGTTTAGGGAAAAAATAGTCATGGCATAAGATTTTATACCTGATGAATGTTCTTTTATGCCTTATAATCAATCGATGATATAGTATTTAAAGGCAATTTTATCTTATGCATATGTATTTAATTAAATGATGTACAAGATGAAGTACATAAATGTACATTACAAATGCAATTATGATGAGATTAGAATTATAAGATCCATATTACATTTTTGTACTATCTCTAAGTTATTCTTAGTCATTGTTCTATTAATATTAGACATTAATAGAGCGTAAAAAGATTAGAATATGTTATATTTCTTTGTTATGAAAGAACTAGTAGATCTAATATAAACTAAAGTATAAAGACATTTAAACAAATATATGGGTTCTTGTTAGAGAACAAGTTTAGTAAACTAAACTAATATGAGAATTCCAATTAGAACATTACTTGTATATCTATAAAAATACTCTTTGTGATAATTGTATAAGTGATCTTTTAATTTGATATCTCCAAAGTATTTCATATATGGATTGATTTGTTTTAATAATACTTATGACCTATCCTTGTTAATGGGTACACAATTGATAATCATTAGATATAACATGAATTATATGGATATAGTTGAGTAATTAATATAAGATGCATCACCCTAAAGCGATTAGGAAGAATGTTCGGTTATTCTTGATTAGTATTGATTTGAAAAATTATTGACCAAAGTGGAATGACACTTTGAAAATAATTTTCAAATGTCATCAATGATCAATTATTAATGGTAGATGATTAGCACAATTAGACTTAAATAAAGTTGATATTAATTCTACACTTTATGTCTAATTGAAACATTATATGATAAAAGGATTGAATTATACAAAAAAATCATATATGGAAAGGTTAGTTAAAACCACTTTGACATTCCTAATATTTGAGTGGTCATGAAGTATTGCTACACATCAATCTTGATCTATGGATATAAATTATTTAATTAGATAATTAAAGATAAATTAAAAGAGTTCATTTATCTAAACTCAGATATGATTTAAGGTTATAAGTTATATCTATTCTCAACATATTTAAACACTTAATAGGTCATACATAAAAAATGGTTGATGGGAAAAAGGGTAATTTAATCAAGTTAGACTTGATTGTAAAGTTTGAGAAAATTTAGGACTAAATATGAGATATTTAATAAATAAATTTCAATATGAGACAATGGATCTTATCTAAGCCTAATTAGTATTTTATTATGATTAATGTAATTCCAATTAAAGTTTAACTAAGATTGAATTATATTTCATTTACATTACTAAAAGGTATGAACCTTATTATAAATATGTGTAAGCTATTAAGGAGTTGATACTTTTTGCTTATCCCTCTCTACAATATTGAACACTAGGCTCTCTCCCTCATAGCTACACTTTTCTTTAGCGTAAACCCTCCTTATTTGATTAGATCATAACGATTACCACATCTTTAAAGAGCTCACCGCATCCTAAAGATTGCACTATTGCTTTATAATATCCATTCTTTCGATTATTCTTAGGGTAAACCCTAACTCCACTAATTTGGAGTTTTCTATAATTTCTTATTCTAGCTTTCAATTGATACTTCATTTAGCTGGTGATCTCACTTATAAACAATTTATACATGTTCGTATTTCATGAATTGGCCTTTACATTGCATCAATTTAGCATTTAGGGTGAGTTAGGATTTTAGAATTGGGAATTTCATATTTTATGCCTATTCTAGCTTATTTTTCAAAATTTAAGAATTGATAGTTTAATTAAAGATTAGTTTAAGGTTTTTAATTGTGAATTGCATTGAATTGTATCTAATTTTGACTTAATTAAAGTTTTTGGTCATTTTACCTACATGGCATTTGGGATTTTTTGAAACTAATCTAATTTATGTGTAATTAATGATATTTTAACACATTTTTAGTAATTTGTTGATTCAATTAGTCATTTTCAATTTGATTAAGTTATTATGTGTCTTAGAGGAATTATGTTTAGCATAATTATAAGTTACACTTATTCAAAATTTTCCAACCTTGATTATATGGTCCAAATTCTTTTAACATATTTATTTTATTACATATTCAATTTACATTTCTAATACATTTTGTGTTTTTTAAATGATTTTTTGTGTATTATATGTCATAATAGTTGAAAAAATTGAAGTTTGTGGGATTAACTTTATGGAAGTGTTTTTCTTACAAGTGACCCTATATACTTAGCCTTTATCATATTTTCGAACCTTCCCTCTTACTCCTTATCTTGTAACTTTCTTTTACTCTTATGGTCAAAATCTATGCCTAGGAAAATCATACGTAGTTTAGGTACTCGTACACCCTTTAAGACTTATAGGATTTGGGAGAGATCCCTAGTCCCTCCTCCTTTCATACTCCCTCTTAGTGAGGATGAGTATTGTTATACTGACTCTTTAGTTTTATAATTATGTGTCTCGTGAATTGTATGAAAATCGTGTTATCTCTCCTATCAATTTAGAACAATTCAAAGCATATGGTCTTATCTGCTATTTCATTAATCAAAGGTGGGAATCCATTCTTACTAAGGCCTCTTATATATGTCCTACCAATGTTAGGCTACTTTATACTGATTTTTGTTCTAAAGTGATTTATGACGCCACTCATATCTTCTCCAAAATCTATGGTGTTGACATCTATCTCACTTATGATCTCGTAAATGAGATCTTAGGCATTCTCATTCCTAAAAAGCTTGTGTACTATAGTTTCATACCGAATACACTATTTGACCTTATTCTATGTTTGATAAAGTCAAAATTATTTTTGAGTTAGTTCATCATGCAAAAGTCTATTGAAAACCTGATGATGTTTGTAGCCTCAATGTTATTCCTCGTTTCTACCTTCTCTTCTTCAAGTATAGTTTTATTTCTTCCAATGGGATCACTTTACCTTTATAGTATATGATGATCTTTGGTTCCTTTTTACTCTTATGCTAGGAAATCAAATTCATATTAGTCTCTTCATTTTGCTTAATATGGTTTGTTTATACAAAACTTAGAAAAAGAAAAAAAAAACATCCCTTATGCTCTCATTCTTAGCCTCATCTTCTAGTATTTTCATGATTCTCCTACTATTGATGAGATTGATTTTGATTTCTTATTTGAATTTGCTACTATAAATCATATGGGGTACTAATTGATTGATGATTAAATGATTAGACCACACCAACGACAACAACTGCAGCCTCAACAACCATTAATAGTACATAAGACTTTGCCTGATGCTAATGGTATGGATGAGCAGGTATTGAATCACATTATTAAGCTACCTATATATTATGAGGTTGTTACTTGATGAGCACATCATTGCTCCCCACCTCATACTCGTCTAGCAACCGTGCTATTGAATCACACTATTAAGCTACCTATATATTATAAGGCTATCCTTTCATGACCACATCATTTCTCTCCACCTTATGCTCGTCTTGCAACTATTGGATATCAACTCACCATAATGAGAGGCAAACTTAAATTTTTTTGAGACATAATGATGCATTGACTTGATGATGTAGGAAAATCCCGGGAGGTACATCACATGTACCAGGTACGGAAAACAAAAATTTTTGTCACCGGGACCTTCCCGAAGCCAGGATCCAGGTGTCTGTATGTAAACTTAAACCTAAATAGCCAAAAGAGACTATCTCTAAAGGTATCCACGCAGAGATCAGAAAACCTAACCGGGACAAACCCCTTTGACCCGGGAATAGCTAGAACAGATTAAAGGCTGCTAGACCCTACCTCTGTCCTCTGGAGAGCTTAGATTGGACGTTGGAATTGCTTGGAAGACAAGAAGAGTTCGTTGGTTGCTTAAGGAGGAAGAAGAATATGAAACTCCTTTCTAAACTTACTTAACCATTAAGCAAATTTGTTCTTCTCTTCCTTATGGCCGACGATCCTACTGCCATCAACTTCTAAAATCACCTTATAAGGTGTCTTTAACAAGCTTAAAGATACACCATAAGATGACATGTGGATGGCACATTCTTTAATGAATAAAGAAATAATAATTTGACTTTTCAAAAGCAATTTTCTTCTCTTCCTTCCAAATCCAACGATAATGATCTAATTAATTTATATATTAATTAATTATTTATTTAATTAATCAATTAATATATAATTGCTAAGGTCCAGTTCAACTGGGGTCGGTCCTACCGGCCTACCGGGCCCCGGTGCTGAAACAGCTCCGGAAACCTTTCTTAGCAATATTGATGTCGCAATCTCATCGGGACATATCCCGATCCCATCGGGATCCATTTAATCCTAATGCTCTCCATAATTGGAACTCTGTCCAAT
>JAOQMR010000006.1:5986864-6005003 GCA_027563865.1 Erythroxylum pelleterianum | reverse complement strand
GCTTTCAAATATCGAAGCACTGTTGGAGCGTTACAATATCTAACACTCACTCGTCCTGACATTTCCTATGCAGTAAATAAGGTATGCCAGTACTTGCATTGTCCAACAAAGATACATTGGATTGCTGTGAGGAGAATATTAAGGTACTTGAAGCATACAAATGATGTTGGTTTAACTATTTGAAAGTCGAATTCAACACTGCTTAGTGCCTTTTCAGATGCGGATTGGGCAGGCTGTGCTGAAGACAGAAGATCAACCGGAGGTTTGGCTATATTCTTTGGTCCAAACTTGATATCTTGGAGCTCCGGGAAGCAATCTACAGTCTCTAGATCCAGTACTGAATCAAAATACAAGGCTTTGGCCAATGCTACTGCGGAATTAATTTGGGTTCAATCTATACTTGGTGAATTAGGAGTTTATCATAACAAACCACCTTGTTTGTGGTGTGATAATCTGGGGGCAACGTATCTCTCTGCAAATCCAATGTCTCATGCAAGAACAAAACATATAGAAGTTGACTTTCATTTTGTGAGAGAGAGAGAGTGGCAGCAAAAGCATTAGAGGTTCGATTCATATCGTCCCAGGATCAAATTGTTGATATTTTTACAAAGCCCCTTCCAGTTCGACAATTTTCAGAATTACGTCACAATCTGAATCTGTGTTCAGACATATTAGATTGAGGGAGGCTATTGGAAGTTTTCTCTTTGTTAAATCTTTGACTTAGCCGTGTAATCTCTAGCCTTTAGGTGTTAGGTAGATAGTGGGCAATAGGTGTCAGTTAGAGCGACGCATATCTCTTGATAGTGGCACAATAGGTGTCAGGTAGAGTGGTGCATATCTCTTGATAGTGGCGCATATCTCTTGTTTCATTTTTTTGTTCCTTGATTTAGGGCGTGTACAACTATATATAGACAATAAGAACCAACATGTGACTTTTGAGTGGGTCATCTTCTTATCTGGATACACAACTTTTCTAGCAAGTTTTATAATTAAAACTTACTCATGTTAGATATCAAATTGAATTAAACAAATATATAATAACAAATAAAACATATCAGCAATTAATAAACTCAACAGTTTACACCAAAGGGTCTAAGAACTTATTTAGAAAGAAAAAGTTTCAAACTTTGAAGATGAACTTATGATTCTAATGCACCCATCATCAGTTACAGTGAAAAGTTCAAGATTTGGGACTTACCAACAAGTTCATTTTCAATTTTCTCAATAAGAGGTGGCTCTTTACGAATCTCTCCAGCTTGGTTCTGTTAAAAGGCTCGAACTTTGGGATACTAATTTCTGAAGCTGAACAAGAAGAATAATAAAAAGAAGAACCTGAAAGAGAAGAAATATCAAATTAGAAGTTTTTGAAAACTCACCTCATAAAAATAAAAAATCAATTGCGCTCTGCACCAACAATCACTCCGGTTAGAAAATGGCTTAACGTGCAGGCCATTGTTGATGCCGTTTGCAACTTCTCAACTCCAATTAGTGAGGTTGCATGTCCTTAGGCAAGAATTGAAAAGAAAAAAGAAACAAATAAGAGGGTAGAGAGGAGTTTGCGACAACAAAATAGATTTAAAAAATATGACTAGTACGTTTTAAGATAGGTTTGTTAAAGAGGATAAAAGAGATAAGAAAATAGGGATCTATCGTTTTTCTGTACAAGAAAATTTATTGTAAAATTATAGAGAAACGTTATTTTCCTGTTTTCATGAAACTATTGTAATTTTTATTTTCAAAAATACAAAATTGTAACAAACTTAAACAAACATGTTTTAGCTACCGACTTCTCTTTTTACAAAAACCGCAAGAAAAATAGAAGAAAAAAAGATAAACAACCAGCCCTAAATTTTTATAGTATTATTATTATTAAAAATACGTATCCACTTGAAAGTTTTTCTTCTTTTTTTTTAAGTGTTTTGTGCGGAACTTGAAAGAGAGGCCAGAGCAGGCACTCACGCCCTCAAATCCTCCGCCCAGGTATCAGGTCCCGGCACTCACAAAGCACGAAAAAATGTTTTGGTGGGACTGGAATACAGTTGCCCAACTTGGAACTTGCTTTGTCAGAACGTAGGAGCTAAACAAAAACGCAAAAGCCGATAAACGCACAGTATCACCAAATCTCATCACGTAGTCCTTTCCAAGAAAAGAGTGATCAGCTAACCTTGACAACATCAAATAATTACATCGAAGTCCGAAGTTTTTTGCCCGTCCCCAATTTCCTGATTCGGAAACCTTAATAACTGAAAATAAACAAGCAAATTCTATCCGTCGGTCTTTTTCACTTTCCGCTCCCCACATCATCAATCGACACGTGGTCTCCCACTGAATCTCTTTTCGATGAAGTCCCAGACACAGCCGTGCATCGTTTCTTTATTGACAATTATGTCCCAAACCCTATGCAGGATACTATTAATGCCCAACTTTTTAAACAACCTCAAAGAATAAAAAAAATGCACATTTTACTTAACATGTTCATTTCCTTTTCTATCCACCTAGCCTGATATGTGCCACTTAACAAAGGCTGGACGTGGACATGACAACCACAATTATAGCTTGTTGATAATAATTATAAGTGTATCCTAATCCTTTGAAGTGCCATCGTGCTTATGATTCGGTACTGTGCTTTACTAAGTGGGTTTGATGTGATTTATTTTAAACTAATGACTCTCATAACAGCCCATTCAGAAAGGCAAGATACAAATAAACAAGTACAGATACAAGTTTTCTTTTCTTTTTGTTTTAGTGACGTTATATAATATATAAAACATAAAATAACAACAGTTGTATTTGTTAAATGACCGTTTCACCACAATAATTTAAGCTGTTGTGTTTAAGTGACCATTTCACCACAATAGTTTAGGCTGTTGTGTGAGACCAACTTAATTGGTTTTATATATTCACTAACACACCCCCTCAAGTGAAAGCTCTTTAGGCTTGAAACTTGCACTGGCCTACCCTATCTTGTGCTGAATAATAAGTGGGTGGTTGGATTTGAACTCACGACCACTTGATCATAAAGATTTTGATACTATGTTAAGTGACCGTTTCACCACAATAGCTTAAATTGTTATGTGATGCCAACTTGATTGGTTTTATATATATACTGTTATCTCATAGATTCATCTCACATGAGATTGCGCAGACTTCTCTCTCCTCGACCCGACATGTTTAAAGTCGTATATGTAGCTAGGTTGCAGTACTTTTCATATCAGAAATCCAATTAATGTTTGGAACATCAAAAAGGACAAATGTATGTTTGATCCTCGATGAGACCTATCTATCTGTACCTTCGGATTGTATAATAGCAACTTTCGTAGTAACTTTTAAGGTTTTCCGGATCGTTAATAGATTGGTAGTGAGCAGATTCCACGATTAGTTCAACAAGAAAACTTACAATTTGCTTTATTTTTGTCAAACCTATATTCTTAAAAGACTGTTCTTACATTACACGGTCAACTAATTGTAAATCGACATCCTGGGTTGTTTTCAGTAGACAAAATGTGCGGTAATATAGACCTACAGGATTGCTAATTAATTTATTATAAAACAGAAAATAAAATTGGAAATTGATGTAAATGATAGCATGTGAATCACATATTTAACATAAACTGATCGATGAGTAAAAAGTAAATGATATGATTGATCTAATGGATATCGATAGGCGTAACGTGTCATTCTCACCTTACCCCAACAACTTTAAGATCTTGAGGTGAATGGTGAAGGTGCTCTCCTTAGTAGTTGAACCAAATCCTTTGGAAGGAATTCAGGTGAAAATTGTCATTTCAATTGCGCTTCCTCTTGAAAGTTGTATTTATTGCTGAGTGTACATTAAATACAAGTAATATTTTATAAGTTATATATTTTAAATAAATTAATTGACTAATTATTAATTTAAAGTTAAGTGATGAATTAAATTTAAGTAATTGCTTGAAGACCTAAACTTTTTGGAAATTGCACACTTAACCTTCAAGCATCATATGCGACTAGTGTTTGGAAATTTTTGGGAGTTCTCATCCAATCACTAAAAAGATCCTTCATCAATATAATAAAAAAAAGATACCATTCCAATGAAGAAGCATATTATATCTCCTTTTCCATATTTAAATGAGAGGCATCGAAGTATCATCCGATGTAAAGAAAAGAAAGAGTACCCTACTTTTTCACTTTAATTACTTTCTTTCGTTTTGCAGCTATAAGGTAACAAATAAGAATTGGTAAGTTATGTACCATTTTGCTGCGCAGTTTGCTCAATTCATTTTATACCGTCCTTCGATAGATTATAGTTCACCAATTCCAATGCTGTGTCAAGTCCCTAAGAGATACAAAAATATAATATCGAACAACGGACTAGAACGTTTGTTTCTGTATTCAGATAATTCTTTTCAATTTGATGTTTGTTGCACATGATATCTCTACAATATTAATGTAATTTATGCTTTAATTAACACATATTAATGGGACGCATGAGATGTCTCTTATTATCATGCATCAAACTGTCAACATGTTGTTTAGTAGCTCAAGATGTTTAAAGATCCTCCCTTCTTAATTTTTTTTCGGTTGATTTCCCGCGAGGTATCTTAGGAGAGTCTCAACTATAGGAAGACACCTTTAAGTCATCCACACCCAGACTAATCCCCGCTCGAACTGGGTAGTTCTCTTACGGGAGACAAAGCTCTAGCTTCAAGTTTTAAACGACTGCATATATGAGGGCAGTTCGAACCCCCGACCTCACTTAAACCAAGAGAGTCCCTTATCAACTTATCTGCGTCTTGGGGTTTCCTTCCTTCTTAAATTAAAACAATAACAACAATCCATTGAAATTTTCGCTAATATGCGAGGTCTGGTACACAAGGTTACCCTTAATTAGTAGAGAAACTATTTTCGATAGACCCATATGACGAAAGGACTTATTAAAATAATACTAATTTAAAAATAATAAACGAAAATAAAATAAAAGTCATAAAAGATAATAATAATAATAATAATGAAATAAAAATAAATAAATAACTAATAAATAAAATTATAAAATAAATAATTCAGTAAAAATAGAACAAGGTAAAAATAAAAATAAAAGATAAAATAAGTAAATAAATACACACAAGCAAATAAATAAAACAAACAAGTTATTACAAAAAAATATTTAGGCTAAGCTAAATCACTAAAAGGGACGCCCACTTATTTAAAAGTTTAAGATAAATACAAGAATAAAATATTTTTAAAAAAACCTATGAGAACTACAGAGATCTCTCAATTTGACATCTTATATGTATCTTAGTATGTCAAATTTTTTTATTAAGGATCATATTTTTAGTAAATTTTAGTAGAATCATATCATTCTTGACCACCTCTTTTCAATTCTTCTTAGGCCTTTTTTTTCTTTTTACATTCTTTAAGTACAATTTTCTTGTATATTCTCACTAAAGTATCTAGATGTCTTCTCTTAATATACCCGAGCCACCCAAGCTTTGTTTCTCTTAAATTTTTATTAACATTAGTTATCTTTAATTTGTATTTTACTATTATATTCTTGATTTTATCTCTTTAAGTAAGATTGCATACTTAACGAAGTATTTTCGTATCCGCTATTATTAGCTTATGATTATATAGCTGTTTGATGGCCAACTCTCCGTCCCGATATGGTCACTCTAATCACTAAATAATAGAATTTTCCTTTAGACTTTAGTGATATTTTCATATTACGTAAATTCCTAATGTCCTAAATTAAAACTTAATAAAAATATTAAGGTTGTTAAAAAATAATTCTATATTACGGTAAAAGTACAGTAATATGGACCGAAACAAACATAAACGACACTTTTAATATCCACTAGGAATTATTTTAAACATAAAAAAAATTTCCTTATTCCCACGCTTTACCGGGAAAGTCAAAACTTGGCAGTGAGTTGGTCGTCTTTTGACAAAGACGGCTCCTATCACTTTAACGTCCACTCCTGAAACCTAAACCAATACCAATTTGGGCCATCGCAGCGCTTGCCTCCAAATTTTAATTCCATTTGTAGTCCTTTCCATAACTGAGGAAAAAATTAAAAACAACAAATTCCTATAAATGCAAAATACGGATTTCGAATTCGTAATCTCCAAGTGTCAGTGATCTATAGGGCTGGTGTACGGATACTAAATGTTTTGTAATAACCGGTGATGAAGCAATTATAAATAATAAATTATAAAAAAGAAACATCTTACTGGACCACGTGACATAAAAAGCAGGAAAAACCAGGAGCGGTTTTCCAGAACTGGGAAAATAATTTCGTAAAGGACGGTTTTTAGCTTCCCCAGTTGGGTACTCGCAAGCAGGGAGGGCTTTCCTCATATAGCTTCTTGGCTGATGTATAACACCCTCCCGTCAAAACGACATTTCTGATACCTCATCGATTTGTCTCCATTAATACCACCACGTAAGCTTCCCTTTTCTTTTTCTTTTTATTCATCCTTTTGTTTTCTTGCCCTTTTCAAATCGTTTTCCTCTCTTCTTCTATCTCTTCTCGACTTTGTGTTTGGCGATTTGAATGAACTATGAGGATATCGATCGATCGATAACTGTTTTTGCACAATATTGTTTGAGCAGAAGGATTTAGCAGGAATTTTGAGTGAAAAATGGGAAGAGGTAAGATAGTGATAAGGAGGATAGATAATTCGACGAGCAGGCAAGTGACGTTCTCGAAGCGAAGAAACGGACTGTTGAAGAAGGCGAAAGAACTTGCGATCCTTTGCGATGCTGAAGTCGGAGTCATCATCTTCTCTAGCACTGGCAAGCTCTACGATTTCTCTAGCACCAGGTCACACTTCCTCTTCACTTTCTATTCGTGTCCATTCATTTTTAGTTCTTCTACTCCCGATAATACTATATCTCTTTCCAGTAGAAGTGAATGATTTTTTTTTGAACATTTTCTGGCGAATATAAGGTGCTTTGTTTGGATTGTTTTGTGATCGATCGTTTAAGATCCGTAAACTACTTATTTTGTCATTGGATAAAAGGTAGGATCATCTGATAGTGTCTTCATCTGAATACTAGTCATTTACGATCATGAATTTACAATGAGCGTGCAGTAGTGCTGCTTATGTTGTAAGGGGGTTAACTATTGCTTGCTAGGATTACATAAAAGCGTTTGATTTCCTTCCCTTTTTCTTCATTTGGTTTTCTTTTCCTCCTTTTGTCATGAATTTAGGGAGAACTCATAATTAGTTTACGTTTATGGTAAACCGTAAATTCAGCGGTCACTCAAGCTAATGTATATATATGTATACACATGTATACGTATATCCGACCTTGTGTTGGTGTTATATGTGAGGAAATATAAATGTATGTAAATTAGGAACGAGGAACGGAGTGCTATACTGATGGTGATATGTTTCTCGAGGAATTACTATATTTGCATATATATCCATACACATCTGTACGTATATGTGTAAACGTATATGTATTCATATTTGGAAATGAGGAACGGAAACGGTATACTGATCTTCAGATTGTTGAAGAGCAATTATGACCGAGTAGCTTTTATTGCTATTAGGAAGGATTAAGGGTAAGCGATTAGGATGATAGAATTGTGGTGGTTTGCCAGTTCTAGAGGTGGCATTATCACATTGTTAGTTCTTCGAAGTTGTTCTAGCTCTCCATCGGTTTCCCAGAAAGAGCATATTAGAATGCTACTTAGGTGCGTTTTAGAAATTTCAGGGCGTAAGATGCTCCTTTAAACCAAAATTTAAATTTCCTGTGCAATAAAGAAGCTGGAGTTCCTATAAGGACTATAATTTTGGGTTAATTTAAGCATGATGCTTAAGAGCGAAAGTTTTAGTTCTATTTTCTAAAAGCTCAGTTCTCTTCATGATTGGAGACTTGGAGTCATTGGGTAATTCATAACGCGTTATATGCCTCTTTGTGATCTGGTGAAAGAATGCTTCTTGGAATATCTACTAGCATTTACAATGTTGGAAGTATGTACGTTCCTCGAGGGTTCAGCCATTTTGTTTTGTTGTAGGCACCAAATATCCCTCGAATAGTGTAAGAGACCATCTCAAAAGTAATTGAGCTTTAGAGTATACCATCCACTATGTCATTGAACAGACACGCATTTCATACCCATACGGTTAACATGTAAAAAGAAAGATTCACACACTCGTACTTAAACTCTTGCACACTTGGTTATACGAGAGCAAAGGCAATTATATTAAGTGGTCTGTTCTTGTCCATCTTTTCTTGCGGTTAGATTTTCAAGTTGGCTATTTCCTAACGATAAAGTACAAGGGAGATGATTATTCTTCGCAAAGATTGTACATCCATAACCTTGATTGGGATCTATGGATTTATCTTTTAGTACGTTGGACTTAGAAATAACAGCAAACACCCTTCACCCTTGCACCTACCAAGGGTTGAACCTTAAAGGTATTCTTACATCCCTATCATCGGGCCAAGGGTCAAACATTAAATGATAAAGGGGAAGAAAAGAGAAAGAAAGGTAAATATTCTACATCATACAGGAAGATGCAACAAAATTAAGGACATTTTGGCTATTGAAAAACTCAAAATAAGTTCTTTCTAATCCTCTAGAACAAATAGTTTATAAAGCTAGCAACTTTAGCCTTTGTACTCAATTTGCGGGACTCCACCTTCTGGTCTTGGTTTATTTATTTGGGGTTGACATGGTTCAAAGACCTGCGAATTTCAACATTAGCTGTAGATGACTGACTTCGTGCTTTGCTGGACCTTCAAAGAAATATACAATATGTCTGTTGCCAACCAAATCTAAAATGTAATTTTGTGATGAGTCTCATGATGCGGAGAGGTGGTAAATGGAATTATATTGACTGTTGGCACTACTTGACAGTGGTTCTTAGGTTGGAGGATTGGATGATTTGGTCTCTTAGAATACTAAATCCTGCACATAATTCGGGTAGTGGAAGGACAGGCATTTGATTCTGGCGGTGGTTCTCAGTAAAGCAGAAAGTGGTTAATAACTACTATTGTATGATAACCAAAGGTGCTGTTTGATTGATTAAAGATTAACCCAAAAAAGATAACACACGTAGCTTTGTTCATATTGTGATGTGATTGTTCTTCTTCAACTATGAATTACAACCGTAGCTGACAAGACTAACAAATTTAATCATGTAGATAATGTCTTAACAAAATCATGTTTTACGAGAGTTAAGTTTCTACCGGAAAAAGAAAAGTAGGGCATAATTCTCCACCTTATGTCCAAAGTAGTACGGTGCAATTTTATCCAGGACTTGATTCCTTTGCTGTGACTTGAAATCTTTGCGGATGACACAGAAATCAATAAACCAGAAAATGGTAAATTTTCTTACAAATGCCACTTCTTACACGATCACATTGGTAAGGTGACATTTATTGCAACATTCCTGACAATTGTGAGTTGTGACCAATCCCCCCGTTAATACCGTCTGTTGCACAGTTCTCTCCAAACATGTGTTCATTGGATAACATCCTTCGTCTAGGTCATAACCTGATTTTGTTCTGATCCTTCAACTTCAAAATAGACTTGGTGTTGTAATTCACTTTCATAATCATTTCCAATCAGCACACCAATAAAATAGCAGTCATCATGGCCCTCGCACAACACTTTATATTTTGCCAGTGCTATCAATTCTTAGGGAATGCTATAATTCCAATAATGTATTACCATCAGTGTCGTTAAACTTTTAGCTGGACGTCATTGATTATCGCCATCGTATTCTATTCAACTGTCTCTTTCTGGAAAACGACTAAAGAACCTAGGATCTGGAGTGTAAAACTGAATGTCCTGGCTCCATCACTTGACATGTATTTATCAACTTCTATAGCAAGTAGATGCGTGCTTAAAATGGTAGGACCATGGAAGTTATTGTTGTTAGCATGCAATTAGTAATCTATATTTGCTAAGTGATAGCTAAGAGTTAATGCAGGGAAATAACGTATAATTTTGATAAGCTAACTTACAATTTTACCATTGAACATAAGAAGAAAAACCAAACCTATTATTAGAATCATTAATGTGTTAGTATATTTATCAAGGTTTTTATAAGCCTGGTCGATTAACATAAAGCCACTAATAACCTATAAAGTTTTTCTTTGTAATACATACTTATGATCATACTAAATGACTTAAATATTTTGGACGTAAAATAAGACATTGACATGTACGTAGAGTTTGAGAAGGATAAAGCTTCAATGACATTACGATTTAACTTGAGAATCAACAATAGGAAAGATTAGGTGTCCATTAATCCTACTCGAGACTTTTGGGTCGTTAATTATGTCAGTCATGTTCCGTTAACTTGTAAGAGGTTAGCAACTCTTGTCCGGATGGAATTATTGGCTATCTCCATCATGATCATATCCTTTTCGTGGAGCGTCGGTAGAGGGTTTTTGTTTTCAAACCAAGTGCATTTGTATCCCTTCCAAGAATGCTGCTCTGATAAAAAGAACGATAAAGCCATCTTTCAACTTTGGATGCCTTAAAATATAAACGAAACTTATCCATAAGCTAGATAATAATAGAATCCCAATCCTCTAATTCTGATTATAGAGCTCACTTTATAATATTGAAAAGGGTGAATGTACTGTTCACTGTACCTTCGAAGTTAGCCATATACAATGATCATTAATTAAGATGGATAAAGATTTTAGTTGGCGCATTATGAACGTTCGAATGATGACGTTGATCAAGTTTAGTGTAAAAGTAGCTAAAGTTGTGGGAGGAAGCACAACGCTACCAGCTTATGCAGGTGGTCTGTCAATTAGGAACCTACGTGGCCATGGTCATGCGGGCTGTATATACGTATAATATCGGCGTAGATTATCTATAATTAGTTTGACATCTCACATTTTTTAATCGAGTTTACTGACTTGGCTTATGACCATTCAGATCCACTCGTGAACTTTCCTCCTTGTATTGAGGGTGTTCCTAATTTAGCTCTTTAATTTCTTCCTTTCTTTTAAACCTTTCGATAGTATGCAGATTAGTGGGTTGTTTTATCGTTGTTGGTGCTTCTTTTAATGGTGACAAGATGTTATCAATGCAATTGTGTTTAAATTGCTTACTTCCCAACTCATGCGTTCTTATATGGTGGAATATATTTATTGATTTTTTTATGTTTCTACTTTTAGTTTTCTGCTCTTTGTTTTTCTTGAATGAGTTAGTGGGAATATAGACATTTAGAAGCCTGACTTCTGTCTCAACGTCCTCTAATGGTTAGTTTCTCATTGGGTCACATTGAAATACCTAGTGCCATTTTTTTCTTAACTAGCCAAGGGATCAGGGATTTTAACTTTACACTACATGGTAGGTTTCCGGTTGAATATATTAGGTAGCGTACAACAAATTCAATCACTCGATTCAAACTTTAACCAAAAAGCAAAGAAAAAATAATATTACTGAAGCCTCTATAGATTTATTGTTTCTAAAGGATCTCCAACAGTTCGAATTTAGTTAAGAAATTACTATAATTTCGTTTTTAGTATTATAGGTCGTTTTCTTTTCTTTTCTTTTTTAATTTACAAAACTTTGTAAAACTATAGATATATAATATATTTTAGTAGGAATTCTTAACATCACTAAAATTCTTAACTTCATCTAATCCTATTTTGACAAAAATAATCAAAATTAGTTTCATTATAGATACATGTTTTTAGGAAATGACAAATTAATATCAATTCACACGAATCTTTGGCTAAATTGAAATGAGTTATTATTCTTTGAAAACATTAAAACTGTGGGAGTTCTTAATACAGTCTATTCTCAGTATCTAGTTATTAGTGATACCATAATTATTCTTATAATTTAGTCTTACTACCTTTTGTTATTTTTAAAACTGCTAAATATAAGGGTAAAATATATTGTTCTTGGCCATGTTTTTTATTGAACCGAGAACTTGTAATATGAGCTCAACTACGTAATTTCTTAATTCTGAGTATTATTATTTTAGTTTTTTCCTATATTTTATTAGCTTTTAAATTTCAAACCTTGATTTTCTAATTGAGGTTTTCCAAGGATTGCTTCTGCCCACAAATTGGCAGTCAGTAGATCCTTGGAGTTCATTGAGAGAACATGGTACATAAAATTGCTTCCTAAGCAAATAACTATTAGTGAACTAGTCTCATTAGTAAAACGACTTAGCTACATATATACTACGGTCTCTGATGATATTGGTAAGATGACATGGCGACAACACAAAGTTTGTGGCTGACCTATAAAGCCAGTGTTACCCAAAAGCTACTAACTGTTAGATAATTCAGCAATTTTGTTACATATGAAAAGAGCTTATATACGCCAACTACACATAAAATTCGTGAGTAATGTCAAAAGTATCGTATAGATTACCAAAGCCCCCAAGTTCGTGGTCAATCTCAAAAAACAAATTCATCATCACGGTTAAAGAATATTAGGAGGGATGAACATCAAGAGAGAACAATATGCCCTTGCCTTAAAGGTTGTGATTTCATATAGGATAGGAGGTTTAAAGCTGAATCAGTTTTACCCTAGTCAATGCTCATGTTATGCAATATTTTAGAAGAGCAATATGTTATTTAAATTATCACTGACATCATTCAGACGGTTGACATAGAACCTTTTGTTGCGTAGAAGTACTCGACATTAAAGTGTTGTTTTGGTGCTTTATTTTCTTGTGAAAGAATTGGTTACCTTGGTTCACTACAGTTTCAGTTTCTGAGCTAAAAGATGCTGTCAAAATGAACCTACTTAGTGGAAAATGAGATTATTCTAGTGAATAAGACTGCTATGAATTACATACGTTTCTCATCGAAACAGTTCATGTAACATTAATTTAGATTCATAAATTTATATATTAAATAATCTATGGTACAAGTCTAGGTTTAAATATATTAGTCAATTTTAATTTTTTTTGAGAATTTGCATTATTGTGATTTGAGGCGTCCACATATTTTAAAAGCAAAGAGGAAATCATTAATCATCAACCCCACATGAACTGCTTAATAGATTGTACTTCATGTTCTATCTCACCATTTAATAAAAACGAGTCTCACCATAGGATAGTATCTGTAGTCTAATTATAATTACATAACATTATTAATTGTTTTATTTAGTTGCATATAACATTGTGGTCATTTAAAAACTCATATTACACGACATCTAAATCTACGACCTTGAGCCATAGCATTACTGTAACATACTTTAGATACTATAAACCTTACTCTATGATAGGCGCTTCTCTTTCGCTTTATAAGTTTAGACTTGAGAGTTTCGATTCTTCTTCAGCTTGTTACGATAGAATACTTCTCAATATATAAAGAACATTGTGACATAAACAAACTATACAAAATTAATGGATTGATGCTAATTTCACTTGCTTAAATTTATTATCTAAGTTAGTGAATACAATAAATATACATATTTTTATCATTGACACAATTCCCTATAATATAATTTAATCTTAAAGTCTATAATTTAATAAAAATAAAAATAAGCTCATTTTCTAACTCTTTATTATCTTTCTATTTCTCATTGATGAAAACCAAATCCTTTGTTATCACCTCCAATAGGCATATTCAATATTTTATTAAATGAAAACAACAAACGCAAAAAATAGTCACTCTAACTAAAGCTAAAAGTGCATTTTAAATATCAATGTTTCTTTAGAATAAATTAAATTTTAATTTTTTAAGCATTCAATTTTAACCATAATGTTTTTAAAAAGTGCAAAATGGATCCTAACTGGATAGAAAATTTGACATGGTTAACTTCCTGTCAATTAAATATCATGCACACTGATATGACGTTGTTTATTATCTTTTAATTTTAGATAGTGGGCTCCACTACTACCACAAGGTATTGTGTGAACCAGTATCGTAAAAATACAATCTCTTCGTTGCCTTAAATTATGCTCATCAAATCACAAGTTATTAATGTAATGAAACATCACTCTGTTTAACTTATATGCAGAAGAAATGGAAGATGATGATGAAAAGGAAGAAACTTTTTCCTTGCTATCCATTAATGGGTAGATTTGATATTGAAGGAAAAACCAAATCAAAATAAGAGATGAAAAGATGTGTACCTAGGTTGTGTTGATCTTAAAGGATCTGAGAGTGTATGGCAGTGGAGGATGAGCCTGTGAGGTCAACTTAATTGGTTTTATATATTAACTAACAAACCACCTCCAGGGCTTGAAACTTGCACAGACCCACTCTATCTTGTGCTGAATAATAGGTGGGTAGTAGGATTTGAACTCATGACCACTTGGTCATAAAGGCTCTGATACCAAGTTAATTGACCGTTTATGACTTCTAAGTTGGATCTACTCATATCAATAACAAATAAGAGGAGAAGAGTTTCTGGCAAATAAAAGGACAAGTAGGTCATTACACACAAGCTTTTGTGTCGTTACTAAAGAAGAGATTATTAGATAAGGGACAAAACCTAATTAGAGTAATGACTTTTAAACTAAAAGTTATATAAATGTAAAGACTTTATGTTAATTTGGGAATAAGAAATTCACTTAATGTAAATTCTTTGCACAATAGTATAGAGTTAGAGTCCAACTGCTTTTTTTCAATGAATCATCTATGTAGTCAATGGTTCTATATCTTCTCTGTGGTTCATCTGTTTATCTATGGCTTCTCGTTACCAGTAAGGAGACCAACACCTTTCTTATTCTATCATGTAACATTGGCCTCAGTTTCAATGTGGCTATTAATGCCTCATCCTGTTCTAGATTTAACTCCATATTCAAAGCTCTCAACTGAATTAAGCTCGGTAACCAATTGATGCCATGATTAAGTTGGATATGTGTTTGCTCTAACATACCATTATTATAAGTTATGTACTGGAATGTTTACAGGGTGTTCTGATATGTAATCTATAGTAGTGGGGTGTTACAAAACCTCTATTACATAGCTATCTAGCTTCTCCAAGACGTTGTCAATCACAAATTGCCAATCACCTAACCATTGCCTAAATTCTCTTCTATTGGAGATTGATTATTCCTCTGTTAACAAGTTTTTTTGTCAATTACTTCCATATCCACTTTTGCTAAACTTGTTTCAACTGTAATTCTTTATATACCAGTTGTCTAGTCTTGTTGTCCTCCTCCAAGCTACCAATCGCTTAGTCCCTTTTGTTGTTACAACTACTATATTCCTCAGGTAACTTAAAAGTAGATTGCAACAACTTCATCTTCGTTTAAATAGAGCATATCTTCTTTAAAAGATTGGATTTTCTAGATAATGGGTCCACAATACCATATGACAATAGGCCCATTATCTAAAATTAAAAGAATAAAAAATGTAATGTCATTTAACTGACATAAAATTAACTCCTTTAAATGTTCTATCCACTTAGGTCTGTTTTGTGCATTTTGAAAATATTAGAGTTCAAATTAAATGCTTTGAAATGTTAGGGTTCAAGTTGTATTATAGTGCAATATTAAGATTTAAAATATATTTTTAACCACTCAAATTAAATATAAAGTTAATCGAAATAAATATAAAATTTATGGTAAAAAAGTCCATATGCCCTTTTGTCTATATTTTAAGGACCGTGTAAACTAACCAACATGAAATAAGCCAACTAATTGATACTTAAATAATCTATGTAACGCCATCTTTAAATTTTTTGTTTAGTATTAACTTTAATTTTCATCGATTTATAAACTTTTCTCTTTTATAAATTAATAAATCTTTCAAACTATCAAATTCAATAATAATTGGTGGTAAACTTGATAATATCATCTTTTCATTATCATTCTTTATAAATTTATACTTATCGCTATATAAACACTTTATAAATAATATATAACTTCTCTGTGAAACTTATTAAATTGGTTTTTATAATAGGATTACTCAATGTTTTATGGGTAATGTTATATACAATTTATAGCTAAGTTAAATATTATTTAACGTTAAGTAAAGGATTAAAGGTAAAAACAAGTAAAACTATAAAAACCTTTGAAACAAAACCAAATTACATGAAATTACTCATTTGCTTCTTCAGTATATAAAATCCAACTATTATTAAATTGTTTGAACTAACACATATTCTCCCTTTCTAGTCTACTTTTTTGGGCATCACATATCATTAACGACAATTGCATTTATTTAACTTAAAATTTTAATTAAAAAGTTTTATTTGACTTTTAAGACTTAAACCATATGTCAATAACAATGTAACTTTGATTTATTCCTTGTTATTACTCTTAAACGTATAGTAAGCCTTTTCTTATTTTATGTAAATTTTTGCAAGAAAATATAATATTTTGTCAGCAACTTAACTATTGTGATTAGATGTGAAAATTCAATTAAGTTGAAATTATCTGATACTTGAAAGACAAATTGCTTAAGAAGTTGTCTATGGATACGAAGTCGTTAAACGTTTAAATTAGCACAAATACATAAGGCTGGGCAACTATAACAAATTAACACACCAATATTCACTTCAACATAAGGTTCAATAGTTATATGTTTTCTCCAACAATGAACTTAGTACAAAAGATTAGAAATAAGACTTCCTAGACAAAGAAAAAACATCAAGAACGAGGGATTAAGTACCAAAAGAATGTTTAGAACTATATATTGCTTATTTGAGAAAACCATTGAGATTTATGTTGACTGATTGTGTTGAGCCATGATCCACATATACAAGTTGAACAATCTTGTGTTACGAGGTACTAAACCTTTTTTTGTCCATAAGTATTAACTTGATTTAAGAGTAGAACACTTATTACATATACAAGTTGAACAATCTTGTGTTATGAGGTACTAAATCAATCGTAGGAGTTGTTATTCACTTAAAAAGAAAGAAATTAAATTGTATTGAATTATATTTTGCTTGCAAAAGACAAGGTTTATCTAATATAAATAATAGTGTTATACCTGTCCTATCTCTTTTAGTATTTTTCTTAACTACATTTTCTATATTGCTTCATCGCATATATTTCTTTATACTTGCTTTGCAAAACTTTTAATTAGTATTTACTTTTACATAAACAAATAGTGTGCAAGAGGTATATAGTCATAGATACTCATACTAGGCTATAGATTTAATCAAATAAGAAATATCGTTGTTATTAGGGAGAATAGATTTATTAGTGTCAAAATTTTCAGGATTGTTTCTTTTCAGTACTAAACCATTTTTAAATTAAGTGATTAACTTTTCAAAACTCGTTCTACTCAAGTCAAGATGTTAACTTTGTGAAGTGATGTGGTTAACAAAGTCACTTTTAAGTTGTCATTTGGACATCTATGTGGCAATATATTAAACAAGTGGATATCATGTAGACTGACTCATAATTTAACTTAACCCATAAACCATAACTCATAACCCTCTTTCCCCATAATCTAATCTACTAATGTTGTTGCATCATCTTTCACCTTAGTTAAACTGTCCACTGCCTAAATGTTTGAAAACTCTGTAGACAACCTTGAGTTTTGGTTAATTTCAAAATTTAAAGAGAAATTAGTAGTAGATTGCACAAAGCATTTTAAAACCAGTGTTTTTGGGTTGGTCTATTAGAAGTGTATGGTTGTTGTCTTGAAATTGGATTAGATTTCCAAGCTATACTGAGCCATCATATAAGCTTAGGGTTAGTTTGACTGATAGTAATCTTTAAACATCTCCTAAAAATTCAAGAAAATCAATATTTTGCTCATCTAAGAATATTATTAAGCTAAATAAAGGAGCTAAAGGTGGATGGCAAATCCACAATGACAGTTTGACTCCAAAGTGATGATTTTAAATTTTGGGAAAGTGGATCATGGGTTATAAATTATAGGTTATGAGTTATGGGTTAAGAGTTAAGCTAAATTATGTGTCAATCTACATGGTGTCCACTTGTCTAATATATTGCCACATAGATATCCAAATGTCAATTTAAAAGTGACTTTGTTAACTATATTACCAAAAATTTGATAAAGTTAATGTTTTGACTAGATTGTAACAAAATTTGAAAAGTTAATCACTTAATTGAAAATTTTAAAAGGGTTGATATTGAAATGAAAAAAAAATCTTAAAAGGTTTGACATTGACAAATTTGTTATCCCTTGTATTACCAATATCATTTTTTTAATTTAACAACGATATTCATATTCTTATAACACTACGAAATTTCAATTTTAAATTACTCTATCCTTCTTACATTGAAA
>JAOQMR010000006.1:5967146-5985716 GCA_027563865.1 Erythroxylum pelleterianum | reverse complement strand
TTAGTAACAGTTATCACAACTATCAATCTTTCGAAGGATTGATTGATTGGATTCTAATGTAGTCACTACCCTAAGCTTGAGGGGGCTATAGCTTCTGCTAGCTCCCCCTGGATCCGTCCCTGTGTACAACACTCGATTATCACTAAAGTTCAATCTTTTGCCATTATTATTCACTATCTTAATTATATTTGTTTCTAATTTGTTTCAGTAGTTAAGATTTCTTTATTTGGATAAGGATTTTTTTGTTTATCATATAAGCTAGTTAGATATAATAAAAATAAATTTTAGAGATTTAAATCTATAATTATATTTTCATCAAATTTAGATTCTAAAAAATAAAATATAATAAATCGTATCAAAGCCATCTACCCTCTAAATAAAAGGAAAAAAAATCATGCATGATGAAATACTAAATGACACCTGATCGAAATTTCAACATTGAAACTTAACTTGAGACTTGAGGTATAAATTTCCAATAAAAATGACAACTTAGAAGCATTCATTGTTTCAACTATAGGTTATATGTTAACTAGCTAAAATTTTTTGCAATGAGACCAATCTATGATGATGTTCATATATGGCATAGGAAAAAGACACCTACCTCTCAGACATAGCCACCACAAAAGGATGACCAAATTTTATAATATGACTAGAAAAATATAATATGGTTATGTCCTAGCTAATAAATACCATAAAAATAAATTGAATAAAATTCGTATTGATGATTTGAAAAGAGATATAAGATGCATCTAAAAAGAAACACTTAAATAATAAAAAATAGTAGAGTTATTTAAGATCAAAGGAGTTCTTCATAATCTACAACGAGAAAAAATATTTCACTTAATACTACAATAATCTCACATTGTACTAGTAGTAATTGGATCTCCCTGAAGAACTTAAGAGGGGATGTTCTAAGATAGTAAGCAAATATTCAAATTTTTATTGGGCTATGGACGAAGTAAATAGGAGGATTCTAAGCAATAAGCCTATTCCAAATATTTAAGAAGTTTTTTTTAAGATTCAAAGAGAAGAAATTTGGGAAAAAATAATATAAAGAACTTAGAATCTACATTCTAAAATTGAGAGTTCGCCACGTTTTGCTAGAGGAGTTACTTCTCTACCAACTAGCCAACATGTAAATGTTGAAAGAAAAAAAAAAAGATCATAGTGGGATCATTAAAAGAAACCTGGACCTACAAAAAGCACATACTAGAAAATAAATGGGAAACTAGCATATCTAAAGCTAATTTGTCAAAAGTTATGTAGTAAATAAACATGAAAATTGGTTGAGCAACATGTTAAATTGGTCCATTCACCAAAGAATATACTAAATTAATCCAACAATTGATTAGCCAATCTAATGACAATCCAAAAGGGTAAATATTTCATGGCTCTAAATTCTAAAATCCTTGAAATCAATCCTTGGATTGTAGATTTTAAAGCATTCGATCATATGATAAGAGATGCATCTCTCTTTTGAACTTATATGACTTATTTGAAAAACATTTAGGTTCACAGCTGATGGAACACTTTCAGCATTAATCAAAATTGGTTTGGTAAAAACGGCACATGAATTGACCCTAAAATTTGTCTTATATATGCCAAACTTATCCTTTATTAGTAAATTAACTCGTGATCAAAATTTTGTTGATTTATATTCTTCCCACATTGTGAAGTTTAGGATTTTAGCATGGAGAAGATGATTATCAATGCTAAGAATATATAATATAAGGATTTTAGGACTTTATCAGCTCTGCAAGTCAATTTAATATGGGGTCATTTTCCAAATCACTTACAGCCTGTTTGGAAACTTTTGAACAAATTGAATTCAATTACATTAATGAAATTGAATTAAATTCAATTTACATTGTTTGGAACAAATCCAGTAATATTAGAATTGAATTCAAGTACACTGTTTGGAACAAATCTAATAATAGTATAATTAAATTCGATTATTTCATATGACACATTTACCTCTACCTTAAAAAAATCTTGTTATTAACTAATAATTCTTACTTAATTTTCTTTAAATTACATTAAAATAATATTATTTAATTTTAAAATTATAAATTAAAAATAAAAGATACTCATTTTTTAGTTTTTAAATTAATTATTAATTATTAAATTTCTCGCAATTTCCTCATCGATTTTCTCACCCTCCAAACACTCTTCAAATTCCGCTGCCCCTTTGTCAATCGCCGGAGATTCCTCTCCGCTGCACACTGATCTTATTTCCCTTTTTTTGCTTCTGCTTCTGCTTCGTTGATACGTAAGCCATAGTCCTACTCATACCTTAGGTACATAATAAGCTTCTTACTCTTCTTCTTCTTCTTTGGCGACGATGAACTCTTGACCTTCATTGGCGACAATACACTCCAAAGAGGAGAAGAAATTGCGTCGTTTGTTGTGAAGAGTGAGTGGGTATTTTTGGGTTTCATCGTTAAAACAGAAGAGCATTAGCTTGTGGAGTTGAATTCACTTGAATTAGGCCATGAATTGAATTTACAAAGAGAGTGGGGGTTTAACCCATACGTGAATTCAATTCGTGACCATTTTTTTGTTCCAAACAAGTTAATTGAATTCAATCTCACGGCGTTCCAAACAAGCTGTTAATGAAAGTACAATCATGTTGTGGCATTTGAGATTAGGCCATGCTACCAGCGTCTGTTTCCTTTATTGCTCACTAAAGAAACTTATCACAATTTTAACATGAATTATGTCAACATTTTAACATCTTAGTAACTTATTTCCTTCTCATAATCATATATCGTCAAAACCATAGATAATAACAATCAATGATGTTTAAAGTCCTTTTAAAGACAAATCTATCTTTAGTTCTAAATGATTTGTTTCTTTTACTAACGTCCTTAGTAGAATCTTATAACTATTTCTTAAGAAAGAAAAATCTAAGGTTGGGTGTATCTTCAAAAAAATTTTGACTTGGGAAAAATAAAGGAATCATTAACTAGTAGCTAAAATCATAAAATTAGGTAATATGATTGATATTGGGCCGTTGGAATATCAAGTTTCAAAGTTAGATTTTGGCAAAGAATGCTGAAATTTCAAATTTTATATAGCTGAAAATTTAAGGTTTGATTATTGAAAATTTAAGCTTACGATTTAATATGTTGAAAGTTAAGATTTTGGTTGCTAAAATTTTGTGCTGAACACAAAGAATGGAATGTAAGAAATTAAGAATCATTCCTAAAGTCTAAAAATCGCTCTTAGAAGAAAGCATTATACCTTTTAGTTGAAAACTCAAGTTAATAGAAAATTTTCATATTGCTTATTCTTGATGAAGAATTGAATACACACATATATATATTTTTTAGAACCCTTATTATTGTAAGAAAAGTGTTCTCATAAGTCTTAAACAACTCGGATAATATATCTAAAATAGAATAACATATTTAACTTCTTAAATTAAAAAAAACATATTTAACTTATTAGTAGTTTCCATCTAATAAGGAATCCTAATACAATCTAAACTTCAGCCATTATCTTTGATGTAAACTTAATTAATAATCCTCATTATACCAAATTAAGACTTGTAATTGGCTAATTTAC
The DNA here is from genome assembly GCA_027563865.1 of Erythroxylum pelleterianum. Classification (NCBI taxonomy): domain Eukaryota; kingdom Viridiplantae; phylum Streptophyta; class Magnoliopsida; order Malpighiales; family Erythroxylaceae; genus Erythroxylum; species Erythroxylum pelleterianum. Next base: position 5,982,149 of record JAOQMR010000006.1, on the reverse strand, counting down.
ATACTTTAAGCTCTTTTACATTAATTCTCCCTGACTTATCTGAAGTCATCCTCTACGTAGAATGTGACAAGTACTAATCATACAAGTCTAGACTCAACTTTTGAAACTCTAATTCTAGAATCCAAGTATTGTAAAAAATTGGTCTTTCTTTACACTAGACAAGAAATTGTCGATATCCTTCATCCCTTGTGGCTACAATTTGTTCATCAAGGACATCCTTTATTTCCTCTTTAAGATGAGGAGTGGCTGAAATTCTTACAATTACAATAGGGGACTGCTCATCTTGTCCACGATAAATAGTTAAGTATGCAAAATTAAATATCACTTGGTAATTCCAAAATGTAAGCATTAACACTTACCTTCTTAATGATCTTATAAGGTCTAACGTTTTGTGAATGAAGTTTCTTATATTTCTTTCTTTAAAGACACTATAGACGAATCCTAACCATCACCATATCCCCTACATTGAATTCCCCTAAGTAACGATGTTGATCAACGTGTTCTTTATATGACAAATTGCTAGTTATTATCTTTTGTTGTATCTCATCAACGATGTTTCTAATGTGTTATGCAAAACCTTTAGTTTCAACACTAACTCATGTTGTTTGTGGTAAATGAACCAAATCAATAAGCTTCTTTAGATCAATTCCTGAAACTATCTCAAAAAGGCTCTTACTAGTAGACACATATCTATTGCCATAGGAAAAATTAGGTCTCAATTTTTCACATTGTCTCCAACCAAACATCCTAATAAGTCCCTCAAGCCTCTATTCACCACCTTTGTTTGTCCATCAGTTTGAGGATAGAAAGAACTTAAAAACTGAAGCTTAGTGTTCAATGTCTTTTATAGAGTTCTTTAAAAATAACTTGTAAACTTGGTTCATCACTCTTATAAAACTGCTAGGTGCATTGGAGAGTTCAAAACATCACCAACCAATCATAAAATCCCTCTTTAGTCTTAAAAGTCGTTTTCCATTTATCTACAGGTTTGACTTTAATTTCATGCTACCCACTTCGTAAGTCTATCTTGGTAAAGATAGTAGCTCTAATAAACATATTTAATATGTCATCAAGGCAAGTTATTGGAAATCTATACCTTATTATGATCTTATTTATCGCCTTACAATCAATACGCATTCACCAACTTCCATTCTTTTAAAGAGTCAATAGTGCTAAAACTACACATGGATCAAGATTTTCTTAAATAAATCTTTTTTTAATAACTCCTTAGCTTGTCTCTTCAACTCTTAAAAAGTAAGATTCAAGCAATAGGTTGGAAGACTTGGTAGAGTAGATTTAGCTACCAAGTCAATCTTGTAAATGAGGTAATTCACCTGGTAAATTATCCAGTGTAAGGTATGAAAAATCAACTAACAATTTTCCTACTTTTGATAAGGTAAAGGGTGTTTTTAGGTGGTGTTTTTGTTACTTTCCTCACTACTATTGCAAACACAACTCCCTTTTCCTTGCTAATAGCTTCAAATTCTTTCTCTTTAAGATTATTAAAAGGATTTTTCTTGGCATTTATGGTTGTCTTATTACTTTCTCCTTGGTTTTCTGCCTTGTCCACCTTCATAGGCTTCAAAATTATCATCTTTTCATAAAATATAAATTGATAGGTGTTTTAACTTTCCCAAAGTATTGCACATCTCAATCATAAAGTCATGGTTGCCTAAGTAAAATGTGAGATACTTACATAGGAATGACATTATACCAAATATAGACCTCATATATTCCTAATTTGACTCCATGCACCTTCAATCAAATGGTATAAAACTATCATCTACCCAAGCAATCATACTGCTTCCTCTATCAATGATAAGCTTGCACACATACTTTATTTATGAATTTAACTTGAGTAAAGAAAATATCTTGTTCTTCCGCTTTAGGGGTTATAAGTATGTGTCTCACTACATTAAGATTTGTAATACTAGTTGGTTTATCACTATAGTCTCCTTCCAACTCCTCTCCAACTTCGTGCTTACGCATATAATTGTTAGATTCCTGTTGTTCTCCTCCCATCATATGAAAACCTTTATCAAGACATTCATAAGCAAAGTGGCCCCTCATATTATATCAGAAGCAATTCCTATCACTACTGCCTCCATTCATCTCAATCTTAGCTATAACTTTTCCTTTGATTTCAACTCCTCGGGAAGTTTTGTAGTTGTTTGGTGGTGTGCACTTTTAATACATGGGGTGCTGGTTTAAAGTTTTGCATTGTTGTAATTCTATTTATGTCAAACTCTTCAACTTGACTTGGAATCTTTTTAGTTACTTCTTAACTATTGTTTTGCTCTTAAAGCTAAGTGATATGCATCTTCCAGGTTGTAAATTCTTTGTCTTATCAGCTCCTTGCGAATTTTTGTCCTTAAGCCATTTTTGTACTAAGATATAAGTTGTCATTCTGACTTCATCCCTTCACATTTAAACAGAAAGTTCATTAAATATTTTTGTGTATTCAATTATAGACATAATCTCTTGTCTAAGAGTTAATAGTTGATCTTGGAGATTTTTCTGATAATGAAATGGTAAGTATTTTTTTTCATAACTTCAGCTTAATCTCTTCCTAATCAACAATTGGTGGCTAGCCTATTTTTCGAAGTCTGTCCTCTACCGATCTTCTGATAGCAATATTGATAGCAATATGGATCCTAAACCCATATTGACATATGCTAGGAGGAAGAGGAAGATGGGACTGAACATGGGCCACAAACCCATGTTGACATATGCTAGGAGATTCACTAAGGCAGGGAAGGGTGAGTCATCAAGCGGTTAGAGAAGTTAGTTAGAGGAGAGAGAGCAAAGGACTATGTAAGGGATGGGGTAGTGCAAGGCTCAAGATATCTGAATACTTGCATTGTTTCAGCTAATAGCTGAAGGGCCATTAGTGGCTGGTTAGCATGGTTCTTGTAGACTATACTACGAGGCTATAGCTAAATATAAATAAAATACCTTATTTTCATCCATTTGCTTATCATCTTCATCAAATTTTAGCATGCCTAACTAGCTTCATCTTTGCGAATCAAACTTTTTGAACTTCTAACATATGGTACCAGTCAAAGAAATCTTCCACTGCTACTATCCAGTTTAACAAGTGTGGATCCATCTTTCTTGCAAAATTAAGGGCCTCAACACAAACTTTCTTGGCAATGTTATCGAGTTTGCTGTGTGTTTGAACTATAATGTGATCTCTAAAGGCTCGCATGTGCTCTTCGTGTGCCATTGGTTGGTTTGTTTGTCTTAGATCTCTCAATAATCGTTGATTTCCTAACCTATTCGCTATTGATTAATGTCAACCTCTTCATCTTGGATTTCATCTTCTCCATTTGATTTCCTAACCTATTCGCTATTGATTAATGTCAACCTCTTCGTCTTGGATTTCATTTCCTCCACCCTCGCCATCAAGTGTAATTTATTGTCTAATACTATTTTCTGGACGAAGAACTAATCACAAACACACACATAAATATAGATATAGATATAAACACATACAGAGATATAGATATATATAGATATCTATATCTATATCTATATCTATATATAAACACACACACAAATATAGATAACTCACAAAGACATAGATACTATATATATATACACATAAAACCCTTATTATAATAAGAAAGGGTTCCCAATTTAGATCCTATTATAGTAAAAATTCTATAAGTCTTAAACAAACATATATAAAATAAAATAACATATTTAACTTACTACTACTTCCTATCTAATAAAGAGTCTTAACACAATCTAAATTTCAACCCTTTTGAAGTCAACTCAATTCCTAATCTTCATCCCACCAAACTAAGACTTATGGTTGACTTCTTTTTTATTTCTTCTATATACTTTAAGCTCTTTTGCATCAATTATATTTTATAATACAAACTGAATTATAAACTTAAATGCAAATTCCTCACACTAACAATACAAGAGAATACTTTCAGTCTAATATTAGAAATTATATTTTAGAAAATAGAACTATTCACCAAAACTCCTATATAAATACTCCATAACAACACATACTAGTTAAAAGGAAAAATAAACACCTTTTAGAAAAATGGGGTGAATTCTTATTAAGAATATTAGTTCTAGTCTAGTCCTAGTCATTATATCAAAATGTTGTATCTCCAAGGATTCCTCATCCAGCCACCTGTACATAAGTCCCTCAACCTAAGTCACCAATTACAAGTCCTATCTAAATAACTCTCATACTCCTATACAAGTAATCAAACAAAGACAATTATGTATTGACATGAGAAAAACATAATTATACAATTAGAGGAAAAGCCCTATATAGATCTAAAATAAGGCCAAATAGCCCAATGTAAAGGTGTTCGCTCACATACTCTACATTTAATACCAAACTTCATGTCTTACAGCAAACTGTCACCCAACTTTAGAGCCTTTAACATATCTAAATTTAAGATACTAAAAACAATACAAGAAGCCTTACAAGACTCTACTTGGAAGTCTGCAATTAATGAAGAAATGCAAGCACTTGAAGCGAATGATACTTAGGAGAGGAAACTACCTATAGGATGCAAATGGTTTATTGTGACGAATAAGGCAAATGGAAGCATAGACATGTATAAAACCCAATTAGTTGCCAAAGATTTTACTAAAACCTATGGCATAGATTATAAAGAAAGGTTTGCTTAGCTAAGCTAAATACTAATCACATACTTCTATCATTATTAAAGAATTTAGATTGGGAGCTAGATCAATTGGATATGAAAAATGCTTTTTTTGAATTGGAAAGTGAAGTATACATGGAGATTCCAATTGGATTTGAGAATAAATAAAGTTCTAGCAAGGTGTATAAATTACGCAAATCATTTTATAGACTCAAATAATCACCTAGAGCATCATTTGACCGATTTACCAAAGTCATGAAGAAGCACAAATTTTCTGAAAGACAAACAGATCACACATTGATTGTCTAACACTCATTCAAAGGAAGAAAGGCTATTCTTATAGTCTGTTAATGATATAATTATCATGATTGATTGTGAAGAAATAACACACTTAGGAGAGATTCTTGCTATTGAATATGAAGAAAAACTCAAAATACTTCCTAGGAATGAAAGTAGGAATGAAAATAGCGCATGAATGCTTGACTAGCAAAGATTCCCATGGACTACACAATAAACTTGGGAGCAAGAAATGAGTCCTAATTTAAAAAGGAGATGTCAAAGATTAATGCGCAAACTTATTTACCTAACTCATACTAAACCAAGTATTAGCTTTGTTGCAAGTGATTAGTCAATTAATTAAAAAAGCCCACAAAAGACCATCTTAAAGCATTATAAAAAATTCTAAGATATCTCCGGATAACACGTGCAAAAGGAAATTAAATGACACAAGAAATATATTGCAAGTGTTTAATTTGTAATCAATACTCTTTCCATATTTAAATATTTCCAAATCATACTTATAATTTAAACTTCGGCACAATTGTGGCACATATGGAGAAGCTATAAAACTTGATTATCATTATTGAGAAAAAGTTTGCATCTTTATCGAGTCAATTTTGTAATTTTAAGATTCAACAAGCAACCTCAAAAAGCAGGACCAGAAAAAGATTTTTTAATTGAAAAAGAAAAGGAAAGCCTCCTTGTGATCAATAGAAGGCTATTTTAACTCGTTCTTTCTTTTTCATTTAGGTTCATCAATTGATTACTGTATTTATCCTTCATAGCAAACAATGCCCCCTACCGCCTAAGGCAACATCTAAATAATTGAAGAGGGAAACTTACATTAAATAGGCACGGTGATGCTCTCCAGCAACCACACTCCTACAGTTCCTGTAAAAGATGATGGCATGTCTGCAAACTTGGCCCCTAACTATGGAAATTTGCAACAGTCTACAGCCGTAATATATAATAAAGGAATTCTTTCAAAAGTTAATCTAAGGGTGTAATAATTCTCTCAATTAAAGGTCACAATGGGGAGGATCATAATGTGAAGCATGTGCATATGGTTAAATCAGATGAAGTCTTCGTTAAATATACCATATAGAGGCCTTTGCAGGGTACAAAAAGATGATAAGATTATAGTATAAAGCATCATAGGGGAAACTAAGAGCAGAAAGAGAGTCGGAAATATTTGGAAAACAAACACTGGCAAACAGAGAAAAAGGAACTCATCTTAGGTTTGTGCATCTGTTCATGGAAGCGTACAGATCTGTGGTACCAACTTGCAATTTCAAGCTTTTTAATACGTGATGCATTTGTTTGGCTAAAATTTTGCACAAAATTTCTAAACAAGATAAAGAAATTGACAATACTCTTTCCTCTTCTCACATTTCAGTCTGTGTTTCCAACTTTATGGTTCAATTACACAGTCTCTGCACATAGCACAGCACCAATTTGATGCAATGTGAATTTCTCTTACAGCATGAAATCAGTAATTGAAAGATACAACAAATTGAAAGAGGACCATCAAATTGGTAATCCAGCTTCTGAAGTCAAGGTATGTTATAGAAGTATCTTATATTTTTGGCCATCTCAGAGATAACTGAGTGGTACTACATGAAATTGTTTAATGATTTCTGGGCAAAAAAAGTCACCTTTCAATTTCATTTACCTCATGATGGTTGGTGTTACTGTTTGCTCCAGCAGAAGAAGTCTTAGGCTTGCCGTCACAGGTGAATGTTCAAGTAGTTTGGAGCAGTCACTTCATGTAAAATTGCTGAAGGCCAAGACTGCTCTCAAACTTCTCTCTAGGACCCCACTGATGAGGGATCATAATAAGTGCCTCATCAGCTCCACCCAAAAGTGCAGATGTTTTCCCTCTTTAGGAAATTGCAGGATCTTTAATAAGCACTAACTAGCTTTTGCTATTCCATAACCCTGAATTTCGAGTTGTTAGAATATATACATCATTATCTGCCTAACTGTAATGAAAAATGAAAAATAACCGATTTTGTGCGACTCCAAAGTTGCGAGATTTTGTTAAAGCAAGAATACAATATTGACAAGACCAGGATGCTTATCAAATTACCAATACCAATTACATCCCTGAGAAGAAACTCTCTAAGTTTACATGGAGTAAATAAATTGGTGTTTTCCATCTACTTTCTGTAGCATCATTCCCTGTGAAATGATGCTTTATTTAAAACATTTAGATTTCCAAAGTCCAATTTCTGATGAAATTCAATGAGGTATAGTGAAACATCTTACCCATAGGCAGAAAAGAAACATGCATCTGGAAACACACTGCAACCAGTAGAAATGCGTTCTGTTAAAACAAAAAATTAAGTAGAATCTAGATCAAGACCTGAATGTATGTTGTAACCGGAAATGAATGCTTACCATGCAACAATTTGTACTTGTCATTGAATGCCCTTCAATTCTAATTAAGTTTAGAGGAAGTAAGCACAGATTAAAATGCAAAACTAACTCCAGTAGAAATTGGACAAAGAAACCAATTACGTTGTGAATTATTTTCACTCATTGGCATTCTATATGGACTTCGATAGTTGTTGATGGTTCTTAATTTATTTCCCAGTACTGGCAAAAGGAGGCAGCAATGTTGAGTCAACAACTGCAAAGTTTGCAAGAAAATCATCGGTATGTTCATTCTTTGACAATTGATTTCTTAAATCATTTGACCAGGAAGATAATATTAGAAAATTGGGAGATGTCACAATTGCTAGTTTTGGCACAAACTTATAAACTCAAAAAAAGCCAGCCCTGTCATCTAAAAGTAAATATGTTTAGGTGCAATAGCGGCCATAGCGTTCCTCTTTCCTGCTCCATCTCAAAGAATTAAAACAGAATTCACATATCATTGTCAGTTTTACATTAATAACTAGCTATATGCATATGTACCAACCCAACACCCCTACTATCAAAATTCCAGAAGTTGCACTAGTTTTGACTTTCAGCTTAGTCCCCATATCAGAACACTACTCTTAACAAGTTAACTAACTTGCATGTATATAGTGGGAAATACTCAAATATGCATATCCTCTTCCTGTATCACACAAGTATAGATTATCTGCAGTTCTGCATGTCTAGCTTCATAATGATGTGCCTGCTATAAAAGAAATGATACCCAGTAAATTAGAAGTGAAATGGCAAAAGTCGTACATTCAAACGGATTTTTAAGTTTTGCTGCATCTAGCACAATGCCCGAACTTGCATCTATAATATTTATTACTGCGTTAGAATATCCAAAAGATTTGCCAACATATTAGAATGCTTACTTGACATGCATGCAACAGAAAAACATATGCATTTTTGGCGCTGTACACTCAAAATCAGGAACCATATGTTCTCATTCTGTTCCATTAACAAATATAGTTGACAGATTTTCATGAAATGAAAGGATCGACTGGTTTCACATTACTGTAGTATAATTAATGTGAGTCACAAATTTGAGCATCCCATCAACCATAATTTAAGACTAATAAACACAGGCAAATGATGGGAGAGGAGCTTTCCGGTTTAAGCATAAAAGACTTGCAAAACTTGGAGAATCAACTGGAAATGAGTTTACGTGGCGTCCGAATGAAGAAGGTTTGAAAAACTTGTCTCAATGTTCAGTATTTGAAATTCTATACTTGGGGAAATGCATCTGATAGCTCCTTGGCCACTTCAGGACCAATTTTTAATGGATGAGATTCAAGAGCTAAATAGAAAGGTGAACCACAGACACATTATCAACTAATTCCATTTTCAATTTCATAGTTTCTACCTCAAGCAGTTAGGAGGATCTTCATTCTTTGTTTCAGGGTAACCTCATTCACCAAGAAAATGTGGAACTTTATAAGAAGGTAAGCCTGATTCACAAATAAAACTTGAAATTGCAGAAGTAACAAGTTTGCATGAGTAGTATAAATAATTCAGTAAAATCAAGAGTCCCATTACCTACAAGATCATGAAATTTCACTCCATGCTCATCAGACAATTTTATAACCCAGTTATATGGAACAAGAAATGAGAATGGAGCAAATGGAACTTCACTTCTAACGAATGGTCTGAGCATTGGAGATGACTCGCATGTTCAAGTTCACCTCCATCTTAGTCAGACACAGCAACAAAGCTATGACTCAACAAGAGCCACAAAATTGAGGTAAATTTCATACATGCTACTAGTTTAATTATAGCTTCTAAGTAATTTGTCATCATCCTGATGCCAAACTTTTGCTTGATAAATGCAGCAGACTACAACTTGATTAGCAAAGCAGAAGCACCTACTGCCAAAGGATATTACCTGACTCAAGCCTTAATTACAAGATTGCACCTCTACTGGTGCAATGTGGTATTTCAGCAACTGACCATTCAACAAACTTTTAGTTTAACAGTGTGAAGAGAAAACTTAAACATTTGTGTGTGACCAAACCAACATCATATAAATAGAATCAAGTATAATAAAGAGAACATAGCATTGCTCTCATGTAGAAGACAAGCTTTAAGTTATACCATTTCCCAGAGCAGGCAGACGTTAGTTTTAAGTGTTCCATAACATCGTCATATCATATGCATCAGAGAGTCCATATGATGTTGAAAGACAGCAATATGCAGAAGTAAGCAACCCCATATTAGAAAAGTTAAAAGAAACTGCATACTATATATCACTAAATCTTTTCGCTTTGGAGAATGCAAAAGAGGAAGTGACAACAACTACCTTCACTTTATCACAGAATGACTTGAAAAGACAGAGGCCCTGATGTACTCCATAAGCACAACTAACATTTTTTCCAGAATCAACAAAATGATTAGAGAATAAAGGAAGTAAAAAATGTAGGAAGTAGCAGAAAGGGAAACAAATGTTGATTAGCATGTGGTTCAAACAAAGGAATAGCAGGAGTCTGTCCCATTTTTCTTTTTGCATACAACATGAATGCTGCACTAGAGCATCTCTACAATAATAGGACAACCCTGACAAAATCTAAAAGCATAGGTAATTTGAAATGATTTGGTACAAGTTACTTGAGAACGCAGCAGTTTCCAATGGAACAATGTAGCTATCACACTAACTGAAATGATAGACGATATGAAAGCATGAACAAAATGTAAAAATTTGACACTGCAGCCAAAGATCAATTTTCATCAACTCAACTTGACAAAATGTTCCCATATGCAGGCCTAACTTTGAAATTGCAATGTTTTACTTCAGCCAATTAACAAGGTTAATGAGTCTCAATTTGTGTTAAATGTTCAAGACATCCAAAAGCAACCTAAGAACAGAGTGTTCTCGCCCAGACAACTTCCATGTAACAAATCAAAATCTTCTACTATACTTCATTCAGAAGAACGTATCACTTCCTGTTGAAAATATTCTTTCTGCTAATATTCCAAGTTCATGCAAGCAAGTTTTAATGGTGGAACCCTACTAAATTTTTACCACAAAATAGCATGTAATCGTTGGCTAAAAAGAACAAAATCAGAATGGAAATTATTTATTCCGAATGACCTGATAGCTAAAACCACCAGTTCCTCAAGGGCTAGAAGATACATGACCCATAAGAGAAAGAAATAATTTACAAATATGAAAAGATATCGGAAATTGATTCCAAAAGTCGAGGCATAGCAACCTAATCATTTATCCAAAGCAAATATTAACAAAACTAACCTTCTTTTGTTGTCCTATGTTGCAAGTATTTTTGGTCTCCAGCTCAACAAGGGAAGTATGACACTGAACAAACAGCAGTAGATTGTTTCAGCAGAAGCTTAACCGGTAATATCTTGTTAAGTACTTTCAATTAAGGACAGAGAATCAAAGTGAAGATGCACAGTAGAACCACCAAAAGAAAGAAAATAAATAAATAGAAATTATATATTTTGTTGATATTATGGAAATATCCAGTTAATTATCTCGATTCTCTATAGATAATTAGTTGATATTTTATTACTTAGAGAATAAATAGATTCTTCTTAATTTAAGGAGGTAATTCGGGTTGTATTGTCTTATATATTCCTTGTAGTATTCACAGAAAAATTAAGGAAGAATTACTTTGTCTTCTTACTTTGTGGTATCAAAGTCACGGCTCTTCTACAATATTTTTTTCTTTCTTCATTCAAATTAGTCCTAGATGGACTATCGCTTAGCAATGACTAGTCAACGGAGAAACTCCTCATCCTCCAATGATGATTTCAGCAATTCGAGTGTAACTAATTTTGGCGTTATGACAAGCAACGTACAACGTAACTATGATTTTCTTGCTCAAATTTGCCTTTTCATTCAACGAATGATAGGTTGAATGGTCAAAATTACCTGGAATGGTCGCAAACAATAAAGTTGGCCATTGACGGAAGAGGAAAACTTGGGTATTTGACTGGAGAGAAAACAAGGTCGGCTTCGGATGATCCAAATATGGCAATATAGAGGTCTGAAAATTCTTTCATCACAACTTGGTTGATTAATTCCATAGAACTTGCAATTGGAAAACCTCGTATGTTTCTACCAACAGCTAGAGATGTATGGGATGCGATTTGAGATATGTATTCTGATATTGAAAATTCTTCCCAAATTTTCGAACTAAAAATGAAACTATGGAAAGCCAAGTCACCTTACATTGCTTTATAATTGTCGGATTATGTAGAATCATGTAGCATTATCTATAAGATTGTATAGCTATAGAAATCATATAAATCCATGATTTCTAGGGATTAGAATAAGATCCAAATTTCCATGTATCTTAGGAAATTTGATACTATATTTAGTATAGACAATGGTATATATATTGACTATAGCTGTAACCTACCGAATATGAGAATGAAATTCTCTCCTCTGCTAATATTTTACATGGTATTAGAGCTATTGGCTTTTTCCTAAAACTCTGTTTTTTTCTCTGGTCATACTGACCGAGAGTCTCATCTCCACTGTCCCTCTCAACGTCTTAGCCTTGTCACTCACATTTTCCTGCTCCTTACCTTAGTCCTACCGAATCAATCATGTCAGAATCACCTAGTAGTTCTAATGAAATCATCAGCCACTCTATCGAGAGTACTGCTGCTGCTATACCTAGAGATTTGCAGAATATTCAAGCTGCATACCGATTGAATGGGAAGAACTATTTAAAGTGGCCACAACTGGTCCGCACATTCCTAAAAGGGAGAGAGAAATTGAGTCATTTATTGGGTATTGGTCCTTCACAGGATGATCTAAAATTTGTGGCATGGGATGACCAAGACTCCATGGTTATGTCCTGGTTATGGAACTCAATGCTGCCAAAAATTAGTGACACATGCATGTTCCTAGGAACTGCCAAGGAGATATGGGAAGCTATTCGGCAGACTTATTCCAAAGTTAATGATGCTGCACAAATCTATGAGATTAGGACGAAAGTTACTGTCACTAAATATTCGAGCCTCTTACAAAGCTTGTGGCAGGAGATGGATCATTATCAATGTATCCAAATGCGTTGTAGTGAAAATGCAACAATTTTGAAACGTTTTGTGGAAAAGAATCGTATTTATGATTTTTTGGCAGGTTTAAACGTGGAATTTGATGCTGTAAGGGTGCAGATTTTGGGAAAACAAGACCTACTGAGACAATCGCTATCATACATGAGGAAGAGGGACGTCAAAGTGTTATGCTTGAACCTTAAGGAGGAGTTGGTTCTGCACTTATTACCAAGGCCACGGAATTGAAGGAGGCTAACAATTCTACAGCTGTTACTAGAGTGGACTCATCCAAAATTTTTAATTGAGATTCTCTATTCTGTACATACTGCAAAAAGCATCGGCACACCAGGGAGAAGTGTTGGAAACTTCATAGCAAGACCAATCGCAGTGGGAACGATTGAAGTCAAGCACATATGGTGAGCACTTCGTCAACTAATGACGAAAACTCTAAGAAACCTATTCCTGAGTTCAATACTGAAGAAATGGAGAAACTAAAAACATTTGTGGAGTCCTTTGAAAAGCCAATCTCAACAGGTACTTATTCATTGGCGTTTTCAAATATTTCTTCTTCTTCTAATCCTAATGCCTCAAAAAGGGTTACTTGATTCCGGAGCAACAGATCATATGACTTATTCTTCTAAATACTTTATGCCTTATAACCCTAGCTGTAACCATAAAAAGATCACCATAGTTGATGGATCTATCACCACCGTAGCTGGTCAAGGAGATATATACATAAATAAGGACCTTACACTAAGAAATGTTCTCCATGTTCCCAAACTATTTGCAAACCTTATTTCCATTCACAAATTAACTACAGATTCAAATGGCAGTATAACCTTTTTTCCTTCACATTGTGTCCTGCAGGAGCTAGGCACGAAGAAGATGATTGGATGTGCTAGTCAGAGAGGTGGTCTCTATTTTTTTGAAAAACAACCCAATAAACCAGAAGTTGGAAAATCCTTATCTGCATCCTTTCTTTCCGAATCTATCTTGTCAAATCAAGATAAATTTGGCTTCATCATCGTTGTTTAGATCACCCATCTTTTAGAGTTCAGAAGTTCATTTTTCCTTCGTTGTTTAGAGGTCATATGTCTGAAATTTTTCATTGTGATGATTGTGAACTTGCAAAGCACAAACGTGCTTCCTTTCTAATAAGCAACAATAAAACCTTTGTTCCTTTTTCTCTCATTCATAGTGATATTTGGGGACCTTCTAACATTCCAAATGTTTCGAGTGCTAGGTGGTTTGTTTCATTTATTGATGATTGTACCCGAGTCACATGGCTTTACCTCTTGAAAAATAAATATGATGTTAGTACTGTGTTTCCTAAGTTCTACAACATGATCCATACTCAATTTGATGTCAAAATTAAGAGATTTCGATCAGACAATGCCAAGGACTATTTCAATCAAACCCTTCATTTTTTCAGAAAATGAGAATTATTCATGAGTCATCATGTGTTACTATTCCACAACTAAACGTGGTGGCTGAGAGAAAAAATGGACATCTAGAGATCACTAGAGCATTGCTATTTCATAAGAATGTTCCAAAACAATACTGCGGTGAAGCAATATTAACTGTTGCCCATCTCATTAACAGACTTCCAAAACGGGTCCTTGGGTTCAAAAGTCCAATTGAAATACTCACAAAGTTTTTTCCAAATTTTTCTGTCAAACAATCGGATACCCCGAATCTTTGGTTGTGTTGCATTTGTTCGTATCCAGTCACACAATAGGAACAAATTAGATCCACAAGCTCTTAGATGCATTTTTATTGGATATTCCTCAACCCAAAAGGGTTATAAATGTTGTCATCCACCTTCTTTTTTTTTATCTCAGCTGATGTTACTTTTGTTGAGAATGAATCTTTTTTCAACACACCTATCTTCAGGGGAAGATCTTGAGTGAAGATAAGGCAAAGGATATGTTTCTTCTAGATCCTAGTTTTGTTTAATCTCAAGACATAACCGTGCCTAAATCTATTTCTGTACCTAAATCCACTTCTTCCTCAATTGAGTCAGTCACACCTACTGCCAAACAGCCACTGCAAGTTTATTCCAGAAGGTATCAGTCTCTCGACCAGCACAAGTTCAGTCTCCCATTCGTGTTGTTGCTTAACTTCCAAATGAAAATATCACACCAGATTGTGAGCCAAGAGTTGAGTCATTTGAACCAGCAGAAGAACCAAAAGAAACAAGTACTGAGGACCTACCAATTGCACTTAGGAAAGGAACAAGAACCTGCACAAAACACCCACTGTTTTCCTTCATGTCTTACCCAAACCTATCCCAAAAACATAGAGCCTTCCTAACCAATCTCCACACAATTCCCATACCGAAAAATCTAACTGACACATTAGGAGACAAAAAATGGAAGGATGCTATGAAAAACGAAATGGAGGCCCTCGAGAAAAACAAGACATGGGAGTTGGTGGAATTGCCAAGAGGGAAGAAATTAGTTGGATGTAGGTGGGTTTTCACCGTAAAATACAAGGCTGATGAATCGATGGAAAGATATAAGGCAAGATTGGTGGCTAAGGGGTTCACTCAAACCTATGGCATCGATTACCTTGAGACATTTGCTCCTGTTGCTAAGATGAACACGGTAAGAATACTGTTATCATTAGCTGCTAATTTTGAGTGGAA
>JAOQMR010000006.1:5952609-5964104 GCA_027563865.1 Erythroxylum pelleterianum | reverse complement strand
TGATTTCATTGGGATTTAAGCAGAGTCAAGGAGACCATACTTTGTTCATTAGACATTCAAAATCTGGAGAGGTCACAGCATTGTTAGTTTATGTAGATGATATTATTGTGACAGGTAATGATGTAGAAGGAATGAAAAATCTGAAGCAATTTCTCTTGAAGGAATTTGATATCAAGGAGCTAAGAAAGTTAAAGTACTTCCTAGGCATTGAAGTAACTCACTCAAAGCAAGGGATTGTCGTCTCTCAACAAAAGTATGTACTTGACTTGTTGAAAGAAACAAGAAAATTGGGTTGTAAACTAGTAGACACACCGATAGAATTCAATCATGGATTAGGTGATGCTCCAGAAGATCCCACTATAGATAAAGTATCATATCAGAAACTTGTTGGGAAGTTGATATATCTGGCACATACAAGACCAAATATAGCATTTGTCGTGAGCAAGGTTAGTCAATTTATGCACAATCCTAAAGAATCACATCTCAAGCCAATAAATGGAATACTACAATACTTGAATGGTAGCCCAGGAAGAGGAATTCTGTTTAAGCGACAAACAGTCACAGGTACGACATTAGAAGCTTATACCGATGCAGATTATGTAGGGTCTTTGGTCGATAGGAGATCAACATCTGGTTATTGTATACTCCTAGGTGGTAACCTTGTAACATGGAGAAGTAAGAAGCAGAATGTAGTGGCAAGATTAAGTGCAGAATCTAAGTTTAGATCTATGACATTAGGAATATGTGAATTACTTTGGCTGAAGATAATTCTTGATGATTTAAGAATAAAATGGGAAGGACCTATGAGGTTGTACTGTGATAACAAATCAGCCATCAGCATTGCACATAACCCGGTACAACTTGATCGTACAAAGCATATTGAAGTTGATAGGCACTTCATCAAGGAAAAACTGGATAGTGGCTTAATATGCACTCCATTTGTGTCAACCAAGGATCAGTTGGGAGGTGTTCTTACAAAGGGACTAACAAGCACAGTGTTTCAAAATATTATTGGCAAGCTAGGAATGGAAAATATCCACTCACCAGCTTGAGGGGGAGTGTCGGATTATGTAGAATCACGCAGCATTATCTAGAAGATTGTATAGCTATAGAAATCATATAAATCCCTAATTTCTAGGGATTAGAATAAGATACAGATTTCCATGTATCTTAGGAAATCTAATACTATATTTAATATAGACAATTGTATATATATTGACTATAGCTGTAACCTACCGAATATGAGAATGAAATTATCTCTCCTCTGCTAATATTTCACAATAATGAGCTTGTAACTTTGTGGCAGGAATTGGACCTATGTTATGAAGATGATTAGGACTATCTGAATGATAATATCCGACATAAAAAAAAGGGAAGAAAATGATAGAATTTATGTTTTTTTTTGCACATTGAATCAAGAATTGGTTGAAGTTAGAGGCCGAATTTTGGGAAGAAAGCCTTTACCCTCTATCAAAGAGGTTTTCTCGGAAGTATAGAGAGAGGAGAAGAGGCGGAAAATGATGATTTGCAACACCAAATCTGAGGTTGAAAGTTCTGCATTCATGTCGAAAGGAATAGAGGTTGAGGGAGAGAGAAAAAATAACAAAAAGACATGATGTGATCACTATATATATGATTCAAACAACCGGGAAACATGTTATAAAGTTCATATGAAGC
This sequence comes from Erythroxylum pelleterianum, assembly GCA_027563865.1. Classification (NCBI taxonomy): domain Eukaryota; kingdom Viridiplantae; phylum Streptophyta; class Magnoliopsida; order Malpighiales; family Erythroxylaceae; genus Erythroxylum; species Erythroxylum pelleterianum. The sequence goes on along the minus strand of JAOQMR010000006.1, from coordinate 5,962,427 downwards.
CAAAAAATTGAAAGAAAAAACAATTCGGAAACAACCATACCTCCTAAGCCAACACTATTGAATCCGCGCCCAAAACGTCTTCTGGCAAGCAACCTTTCACAAAGGAACAGATAGAGCAAATCTGTAAAATTCTTCGATCTCAAAATTTCTCTAGTCCAAATCCTTCCTGTTCTTTAGTTCAAAAAGGTAATTATCTAATTGCCTCGTGTTTCAGTGTCAATTCAGATCATTCTTGGATAATTGATTATAGGGCAACAGATTATATGACTAGGTCTTCTAAATTGGTTTTCTTCCTATAATCCTTATGTAGGAAATCAAAGAGTAAAAATATAAGATGGCTCCTACTCAACAATAGCTAGGAAAGGATAAATTATTCTTTCTCTTAATTTTACACTCCATAATATTCTTCATGTTCCTAAATTATCCTGCAACTTGTTGTCAGTTAGTAAAATAACTATTGACCAAAATTGTCAAGCTAATTTTTCTCCATGTGATTGTCAATTCCAAGATTTGAATACGAGGAAGATGATTGACAATGCTAAACATGTTGGAGGTCACTGTTTCTTTGAAAATGGATATGACTCAACAAACAATCCCAGAGAACTCGTCTTAATTCTATTTCAATACCTCATGCAAATAAAATTATGTTATGGAATTTTAGATTTGGACATCCAAGTTCTCATTATATGAGACATTTATTTTCGAAGCTTTTTTCAAATAAAGATTTATCTTCATTTCAGTGTGAAATTTGTCAAATCGCAAAACATCATCGAACATCTTTCCCAACACAACCTTAAAAGGCCACAAAATCCTTTGTTATAATCCATAGGGATATTTGGCGACCTTCGACAATAAAAAAAATAATTGGAAAAGGATGGTTCACAACTTTTATTGATGACCACAATAGAATCACTTAGTTATTTTTACTCAATGGGTGTTTCAAGATTTTATAACATGACCCAAACACAACTTCAAACTAGACTTTAAGTTTTTAGAAGTGATAATGGAAAAGAATACTTCAAGGTTTTGAGGAATTTTTTGTTGAAAAAAGTATTATTCATCAAAGCTCATGTACTGACACTCCACAACAAAATAGAATAGCAAAAAATAAATAAATAAACATCTATTATAAATTGCAAGATCTCTAATGTTTTCAATTAATACTCCCAAGTATTTATAGGGTGAGGCTATCCTTGCAGCTACATATTTGATCAATAGGATATCTTCAAAAGCTTTAAAATGTCAAACACCTCTTAATTATTTTAATAAAGGCTTTCCTTTATCTCGATTATCACATGACCTCCCCATTGAAGTGTTTGGGTGTGCAACATTTGTTCATATTCATGACAACAATTAGGGGAAACTTAATTCCAAAGCACAAAAATGTGTTTTTGTTGGTTATCTTTCCACTAAAAAAGGGTAAAAGTGCTTTGATCCAATAACCAAACGGTTTTTTATTTCTATGGATGTCACATTTTTTGAAGATAAGCCTTTTTTTCTCCCACCTCATCTTCAGGGGAAGACATATAGTGAAGATTCATTGTTTCATATTTATGACAATGATGTAGATATTTTCTATAACCTCGATTCAAATATTGATGGTGTTTCAAATAATGGAAATAAGGATTCATCTTTAATGCCTTTACAAATTCGATCTCAAGAAAAGAATGAAATGTGTACAAGACAAGATAGAAATCGTTTTAAAGGGAAAGTCTTTTTGATAAAATATCCAAATGAGAGAAAAGCACAAACAACTTGCAGCATGGTTAAGAGTCTAACCCCGAAAGAAATCCAAAAATTGGAGACCAAGTAGGTAAATCTAAGTTTGAGTCTATTTCTATTGAGTCATTGTCACTTGAACCAATATAATATCTATTCTAGAGTCAGATGAAACCTTATATTTACCCATTGCTCTTAGGAAAGGTTCTAGAACTTGTACCAAATATCTTTTGCATAACTTCTTATCATATCAAAGTCTATCTCTATCATTTCAAGCATTTATTTCTAAGTTATACAATGTTTCCATTCCTAAGAATATACAAGAGGCTCTAAATATTCCCGACTGGAGGGATGCAGTCCTGGAGGAGATGAGAGCTTTGGAGAAAAATAGAACGTGGGAGGAAGTTGATCTTCCAAGAGGGAAAACACTAGTCGAATGTAAATGGGTGTTCACCGTAAAGTACAATTCTAATGGATTACTTGCAAGATATAAGGCTCGCCTTGTTAATAAGAGGTTTACACAAACTCATAGCATAGACTATTTAGAAACGTTTTCAGTTGTTGCTAAGATAAACACTGTGAGAGTGTTGTTTTCTATTGTAGTTAATCTAGATTAGATTCTACATTAGTTGGATGTGAAAAATATCTTCCTAAGAGGTGTATATGGAGCATCCCTCAAAATTTAGTAAAATCTTTGAAAAAAGGATATGCAAACTAAAAAAGTCTTTATACGGGCTTAAACAATCACCAAGGGCTTAAACAATCACCAAGGGCCTGGTTTGAAAGATTGGCAACATTTGTAAAGTCTCAAGGCTTCTTATAGGGGTAGTCTGATCACACTCTATTCATAAAAACTTCTACAGAATGAAGGGCGGCAATTCTAATTGTGAATGTAGATGACATTATCCTCATTGGCGATGATTTTGAGGAAATTGAAATTCTTAGAAAGAATCTCTCAAAGAACTTCCTAGGGATGGAAATTGCTAGATCTAAGAAGGGCATAGTAGTCTCCCAACGGAAGTATATCCTGGACCTTCTAGAAGAAACTAGGATGAGTGGATGTAAACCATCAGATACTCCTATCGAATTAAACTCAAAGCTGGGTGAAGTTAAGGAAGGAGTTCCAATAGATACAGGTCGATATCAACGACTGATAGGAAAGCTAATCTATTTATCTCACACCAAACCAGATATTTCCTTTGTTGTGAGTGTGGTAAGTCAATTTATGCATACTCCCTATGAAGAACACTTGGAAGCAGTGTACAGAATTTTAAGATACTTAAAGGAACTTTAGAGAAAGGTTATTCTTTAAGAAAAGTAATCAAAGAAGAGCTGAAGTCTACACTGATACAGACTAGGTAGGGTCTATTACTAACAGAAGATCAACTTCTGGGTATTGCACATATTTTTGGGGAAATATAGTAACCTGGAAGAATAAAAAACAAAATGTGGCAGCAAGAAGCTCAAGGAATTTGTGAAATAATTTGGCTTAAAGGAGTAATGGAAGAACTTAAGAATCCAGTGTAGCACCAAATGAAGTTGTTTTGTGATAACAAAGTAGCTATCAATATTGCCAACAATCTAGTTCTAACATGATCAGAAGAAGCATGTGGAGATTGACAGGCATTTTATAAGAGAAAAACTTGAAAGTGGACCCATTTGCACCTACAACACAAGAAGTTGCCCATACCTTCACCAAAGGGCTAATAAGACAAAATTTTGAGTTTTTTGTAAACAAGTTAGGCATGATCAGTATCTATGCACCAACTTGAGGGGGAGTGTTCATATACCAAAAAACTCTAGCAACAATTAGTTGATTTTCTATAGTTGATATTATATTAATTAGTTGAGATTTATTACTTAGAGATTAAATAGATTCTTCTTAATTTAAGGACGTAATTAAGGTTGTATTGTCCTATATATTCCTTGTACTATTCACAAAATTAAGAATTACTTTATCTTCTTACTTCATATTTCATTTCAAAATTTAAAAGAAGTATAATCCATCAGGTGCAAACTTTAGTAATAAAATTCCTTTCGTAAAGCGCATAATGCGTTCTGTAATTAAATTCTAGTACCGATTAAACAAATGACAAACAATCAGATATGATACCAAATTATTTACCTTAGACAATATTATTCCAAACTATAAGAATGTTTGCAGAAAGCAGCTAATATCACTTTCTTTTCTGATTCCCCACATCAAATTATTCACCACATAATTTCGTGGTGAAAAATTCTAGTTCTAACAGTTCATTACCGTCCTTCACCTAACTTTCATTTATCAACTACAAATCTTAAATGACTAATCATTTTCCATTTCAAGCTCCTTATGGTCTGCGATATATTTGTGGAAAGGTGTTATAGACTTTTAAAGATGGAATTACTATAACCATGCATTTTTTACAGATACTTATCACATTCTATATCCACCGTTTTGACTAAATTCAATCAAATTGAATATATTCCTATTCTTCAATGAAAAATAAGAAGTTACAAAAAAAAGGAATGTGGAGTAGCATAAACAAGATGCTTTTTATTCATCAATCCTGATCCACATGTCTTTGAAAATTCATCTTACAGGAAAGAAATTGAGAAACATATTAATCAACATTGATATTACCTTTTAGATTTGAACCTAATAGTCATAAATCAATTTTAGAAGACTTATCCTAATAGGATTATTTACATTTTAATGGCTCAAACTGTTTAATTAACATAAATCAATATGATCCATCAGCCATTTCTATAGCACCTTTAAACTTATAGAGGATACCAAAAAAACAAAATCTTTTTTTAACTTGTCAAATTTGAAATTTCATTTAACTAGAACTGAGTCAATAATCAACAACAACCAAAAGAGAAGAAATATTTAATGAGCTTCTACACATAATGTCTCATGAGGGAAACTAAAAAGGACAAGGTTCACCCAACATTTTGAATATCAACAAAAACCATTGTCTAAAATATTGAGGTGCTTGTATAATAGCCTCTCTGATGCACATTAGGTACAATATACTTCTCAAACGAGATTGTCAGAAATATTTGTTTACACTGAGTACAAATCTCAAGCAATTACCATTTGCATTCTACCAATGATTGAGAAATAAGATTGCACCCATAAGCTCAAACTAAAACAAAAATCTTCATTATGAACATCTTAGGAAAATTAGAATGCAAGGAAAATACTTCAAAAAGATCTTTATGCAAAAAGAGTACCCATACCAACAAACTCTTAAATCTAACTAAATTAGCAACTTCTCAACTTACTTGACCCCAATACCACTGCTTTATCTGGAATGATCACATCAAGGAAAATTGGTGATCCATAACTTACAAACTTGACACAATAAATCTAGACAAACAAAGAGTGACTCTCAACTGACTCAATTCCATATTGAATCTTATAAATATTTAGCAATTGGGAATTGTGTTAGAATCCTCAACCCATATCTCAAAAGCTCAAAAGTAAATACAATTTAATATTCAAGAATGCAAAGGAATTCGTCTAACTAGAGTCATAGATTTTGAAATTACTAACATCCAATAAGGTAGGTATAATAATTATCAACCTAAGCGAAGAAAAAGATCATTACATCATCCAAGGCTTTCATTCCCAAATTGGTTATATATGTCAAAAGGTTCCATTGCTTCATAAAGTTACTAATTATAGTAATATATAATCTTGACATTGTTAATACTTGAAAGACTTTAAGTAGGATTACCAACAAAATGAAAGCATTGACAAAGATTGCAAACAAGAAACTACTAAGTCACTCATTTCAAAATTTATTGCTACTATTTTTGGTTTATCAAAATGAAAATTAGCTATAAAATCTTCTTTCCAAATATGGATATCCTTCCTTCCTATAAATATGAATTTTAGGTACCATGTAAATTACACCAAGGCTAATAAGAAATATCTAGTCTTTGTAGTCATCATTTTATGCTAATTCATCTTTATTTTGTATGCTCTTTCTTTTATGTCATATTTCAATATGGTATTAGAGCGAATTCTTGTGAATCAACTAGCATGTGTTCCTCTATGAGTCTACAATTTGAATCCTTGTGTAAGATTTCAAACAAGCTGTCGCGACAAAATTCCCCAAAGTAAATAATCAAATGATGAAATTCCAACACAACATGGCTTCAAAGGAATTATATGGGCTTAGAGAAAATATTAATCGTTACAAGTTGATGTAGATGATCCGACTAGAGAGAGAGTGATTGATAATATTTTATAATTTACTTCGTTCATCCGTTAATTTACTAAAATAAACAAATTGTGGAATCTTTAATAAAACAATAATACTATGTAGATCAAAAGAATAGGAACCCTATGTACAAGGTAAAGTGCATAAGTAACAAAAAGATCTGGCGATCTTTGTGTCTATAAATGCAAATCTTTGTGACTAAATCACAAAAATATTATGTACATTTGTATTTCTTACATATACTTTAATTGACATCTAGCATGATTGAAACTTAAGAAGGATAAATTTCAACAAAATCCCCTATGATTTTATTGTTCGTAAAACCCCACTATGTTTTAATTTAACTCGATAAATTTTTATGGTTTGCTACAACTGATTATTTTAACAATGTTAAATAATGTGCAATTATAAAATTTTCAATATAATATCATACTTCAAAGTATTACCGTGTTGCTAATCAATCCTATCAAACAAAAAAATAAAAAGTTGAAGTTTAATTATTGACCAAATATGTAAAAGGTCTATTTTATGAGTTATCAAACTACTGGAACTTCTTTATCTTCAGATATAGCCAAATCATAAGGGATCTTAGTTAATTAGCTCCACTCTAAAGTTATTCTCTTGAGAACTTCTCTGCCCCTTGCCCCCACCAAACACATGAAAACTTATTTCCTACTGCCAAATATTTATAGGGGAGAACAAACTGTAAGAGTCCAACACCTTTTTTGACCATAAAGCAATTTATCAACACTTAATAAAGCAAACAATTGGTGTATTCAGTTCCAAATAACTTCATAATTCAATAATGCCTCTAGAATTAACCGATAAATGTAGTATCACATCTCATGGCTCAGAAGAGATGGTAAAATAGCCAACATTGACTACATGACAAGCATTTGCTCCCTCGAATATCTTAAAATAGCCAACATTGACAATATGACGAGCATTGGCTCCCTCCAATATATTCTTAGTATTAAGTTTTCTTTTGCACACAAAAAACTCTATTGTTCTCAACTAGACCATACCCCTTTTCTCAATGACCCATCATAATCTATATAGAATTTCTCCGATGTTCCTTGAAAATATAGAAGCTAAGTGCATAATCTTGATGCTATCCTCACAACTCTTCTTGCTTGGCCAAAGAAGTATCTCATTCACATCAACAACAAGTATGACTGTATGAGATTTCCAGCACTAACTAAATAGAAAGCAGCATACTATAAGCGTCAATAATCCATCAGCCACCTAGCACCCAAGTCGCTCACAACATCCAGCAGGCAAAAAGACCAAAATTAATAGGAAAAGACAGTAACAAAAAGACAGACTTTGCAATTGTATGTTAACTGTAACAAAAGCATGACTACAAAATTGCAAGTTAACTGTAATAACAAGATCCGGAAGGCAGGAAATCGAAAGTTACTGCTAGTGTGATTATTTCCACGTCATTACCACAAATCATAAAATAATTGCAGATTTCGTATATTATTCTTAGCAAATGATCCAAAAAAAGAAGGCGAGAATAACAAATAAATAAGAACATCAGTCTACTGTTTAATATTTTATGTGACTTCCACAATGCGATTGGTTTATATCACAACGTATGACAATTGGAAATCAGATCTTGACGAGTTCAATGATTCTCCTCAATTAAAACCGTAGGAATTAACGTCTATTAATATGATGACGAGTATAAGCAAATTCGGAATTCTAAACAGTCAACCAACTGCCTTGTCTAAAACGCTTAACTACTACATGAATCATCACGTACAGCTTGTGCACTCATGATAACAGAAACATCAAGAAGTAAAATTCAGATGAAAGACAAACGGCTTTAAATGCGTAACTAAATCTGGAAAGGAAAATAGAGTAAAAAGATACCTCAAAACGCGGTGAATCACGAATATATCCATTTCTGAACATAGAGTGAGCAAAATCCGATTACGTCCTAAGCTCGTTATCCTTAAAAGAATCAGCTCTTGTTCGTTATCCTTAAAAGAATCAGCTCTTGTTTACATAAATCATCTGAAAAATAAAAATCCAAATCCACAAAAAGAAAAAGATAAGAGGGAAGTTAAGAGAAAAAAAGAAGAAGTATATATCCACGGACTTTCACACTACACGTAAGGAACATAACAATGTTTTGTTTCTCATCAAAGAAAACGTCGGAAGCCAAATCGTGGAAAGGTAAGTGTTGCAATGAAGTTAAGATAGGGTTCTTAGTTCAAGTTTCTTCGGACTTTCTCGCCAACCAATTGTATGATAAACAGATAGCATAAGTATCAGAAGCAAGCGGAATTAACGGTCCAATAACGATCGAAGCAAGTACTAACGAAGAGAACCAGCATTCAAGCGCGAACTCTGACCTCAACAGAACGAAAAGATGCATCTTCTGTAAGTAATCGAAACTTCAAAATCACCAAAACCGAAGGAAAATGGAGAAAGAAAGAATCAAATCTCTGAAGAAATCGTTCCCCTGACAAGCAGAGAAATCTGAAAAAGGAAAGGAAAATAAAACATCTGTGACACTGTAGATTTGAAGGAACACGGAGAGGGAACAAAATACGAACGGGAGGAAGTTGATCAAAAAAAATAAAAAATACGAACGGGAGGAAGTTGGAGTTTTTCAATGAGGGAAATGGAAATATCAGGAATAGCTTATATAGATTATAGAGTGAGTGGCTGGGTTTTGGCCCCACTTGATCGATACACGTAATCAAATTTTAAATGTCTAAATACTTTGCCTTTTTCATTATTTATTATTTATTATTTATAACGTAGGGGATTCGGATTCGGATTCGCCTAGATCACTTTTTTCTATCCTGCGAAACTTACTGCTACTGCTGCTTAGTGGCAGGCGTTATGGTTCGTTGTTGGCGTCGCTTCGAGACCGAGTTTTCGTTACTCGGCTGGGAAAAATATTTTATACCATTGTTTGAGGAAGGCCTTAACGGTTGATCAATTATTTTACAAATTGAGTAATATGTTACTATTTAATTATATTAAATTGTTAATAATTATGTTTAATTGGGGTGATAGATTGAACTTAATCTATTTTTTTGAAAATACTTCTATAAGAAACATTTTGCTTTAACGTTGATAAATTAATTAATGAAAAAATAATTATGTCAAAAAAATATTATAAATTACTTAAACTATCATTTTTTATTATTGATTTATGTTAATTAAATATTAATGCCATAAGTTTCACAGATACACCACTAAAATACAGGCTCCTTCATCCTTAACTAAAGTCTTGAATTCGAATTTTAAGAATAGAATCATTTTAAAATTTCATAAAAGCGAGTTTTGCCGCTTAAAAAAGTTTTATTCGGCTCAAATCCAGATTAGTCCAAACCAAAAAAAATACAGGAGAGAGGGACAAAGAGCCTTTGGTGAGATGGCTAGTTGGCAGACTTGGCAAAACAGGCAGGTCACCCGTTTACCCGCTCGTACTTGCCCTAACAGTCCGGGTATGGGTTGGTATGTTTTTTTATCCGATTCATATTTACCCGTACCCGACCCACCCGTTGATTTTGCGAGTGGGTCGGGTCCGGTACCCGCAAAATTATTTAAATATATATATATATATGTAAGTTATTAGGCACACAAAATTATTTAAAAAAATTGAAAATAAAGAAAGAAAACATAATAATTATTAGACACCCAAAAATTATTTAAAAGAACTGAAAAATATATAAAAATATTAAATACCCTTAAAATTATTTTTAAAAAACTAAAAAAATATAAATATAAAAATCTCAAATAAGTTTGATGAAGTTGTTAGTAGCATGGCAAGACAAATGAAACTCAAGTTCGATAAATATTGGGATTCTTATAGTATTGTATTAGCAATTGCAGCTATTCTTGACCCTCGTTTCAAGTTTC
>JAOQMR010000006.1:5915187-5925585 GCA_027563865.1 Erythroxylum pelleterianum | reverse complement strand
AACACTCATTTCATGCATTAACCTCCAAATATCATTGCAATACATTTAACACAACTTACTACATTCACTACCTAAATCTTATATTAACATTTCAAATTCACGAATTCTCCTTGCTCTTTACGCAACTAATCACTAACAATTTCTGTTCTAACTTCCATTACAAGTTCGGGGTCCAACACTAAGATTGTTATTCAATTAGTAAAAATCAACTGTTTAGTGCTCCAGTATATATTTCATGAAGATTTTACACATCGAACAAGCTGGAAATTCAACTCTTCACCCAGACAAAATCATTCACCGACTGTAGCTTGGGGTTCGATTATCTGCCTTGGCAAGATGAGCGATTCAATTCTTTAGGAAAGTTAAGTGTTCTATACTTTCTCTTTCTAAGTCTAAACCGAAATTAGCCCTTAGTAACTTTTAAGTCCTAAGTAGTGAACCCTAAAAGTAAGGTTCAGCTTGCACTCAATTTTTGGACAGGATTATCGAGAATTAATTCAAACTTTTATAGTTGTTAATTTTTTTAAAATAGGTCTTAGTTTATTTTTAATCTTATTTTATAAGTCAGATTTGTTGGCTGAAATAAGGATTATTGAGAATTAGTTCAAAATTTTAGAGTTGTTAAATTTTTTTAAATAGGTCTTAGTTTATCTTTAATCTTATCTTATAAGTCAGATTTGTTGGCTGAAATATTTATTTTATTTATTTTATATTTTGCCTATATAAGACAACCAAATTTAATAATAAAATAACTTGAATGTTACAACTAAATTTAATAATAAGATAACTTGAATGTTATATTCCTTAATCTTTATCTTATCTCATTTTATTCATCTTTTATATTTTAAAAACTCCAACAAGGATCACTAAAAATGGCTTTACTCCTTCCTGAATCAAACTTGGTCAGTATATCAATGTACATAGGTCAATAAGGAATTCTTTTTGTGCATGAGTACTTCACTAAGTTGAAAATCTTATGGGATGAATTGCAAATCTTGCGTCCTATCCCATCCTGTTCTTGTGCTCCTCAATGTTCATGAGGTCTTTCCAAGAACATTAGGGAATTTCATGAAAATGATTAGGTCATGGTTTTTATTAAGGGACTGAATGAAACCTATTCGACTCTGAAATCAAAAATTTTGTTGATGGATCCCTTGCCTTCCTTGAATAAGGAATTCTCTTTGGTTTTTCAATAAGAAAGGCCTTTGGCCTTTAACATCAGTGGCTTGGTTGTTAAAGGTACTAATGATTCTGCATAAAGAAAGTTCTTTAACAATTCAACACCATCTATATGCATACATTGTGGAAAGGAGGACTATACCATTGACAGGTGCTATAAAAAGCACGGGAATCCTACTAATATGAAGAATTCTAGGAAGCCTTCAAATTGAGTTTATGCTAATGCTATGGAAACTGATGATACTAGTTCTCAACCTGTTGTTCATCATCACTCTAAGGCTTCAGAGGATCAAGCTTCTACATTTCAGTTTACTTAGGACCCGTATGATCAGTTGATACAACTACTATAAGGACTTCCGTCTACTTCTCATCATGTTAATGCAATGATTTTACTGAATCATATATAGTCAAAGTCGACCTCAGGTTTGATTCCTTCAAACTGTGAGATTGATCTACATATTTCTTTAAATATTTCTATTAACAATCATTGTCATTGCAGTGATTGGATTGTAGATACTGGTGCTACAGACCATATAGCTTGTTCTTTAGCATTTTTCCATATAAATTGGTTCACAATGTTTATGTGAATCTCCCTAACAAAATGTAGGTTCAGTTACTCACATTGACACTGTTTATTTGATCAAATCTCTAAAACTCATAGATGTTTTATATGTGCCAGAATTACCTTTAATCTTATGTCTATTTGTAAATTAGCTTATGATCTTTCTTGCTGCATAATTGTCTTATCCTCTTATTGTATAATCCAGAGCATTTAGCCATGGAAGATGATTAGGGTTGCTGAGCATTCCCAAGGATTATACAAGCTGAATTTCAATGCTGTTTTACCTGTTTCACATGTTGCTATTGTTAATTTTGTTACTTGTAATAAAGACACTTCAGTACTCTAACATACTAGGCTAGGCCATCTTTCTTTTTCTCAATTGAAATTATTAGTTCCTTCTGTTTCTAATGTTGAACCTTGTGAGTTATGTCATATGTCAAAACAGAAGAGATTACCATTTCCGACTAATACTTCTGTTAGCAATGCCACTTTTGATTTGATTCATGTTGACATTTGGGGAGACAACTATGCTTCTACTTTTAAAGGGCATAGGTACTTTCTCACTATTGTAGATGACTTTAGTAGGTTTACTTAGATATTCCTAATGAAACATAAATTCACGAACAATCATGCAAAACTTTATTTCTTATGTTTATACTCAATTTAATGGTGCTGTCAAATGTGTCAGAAGTGACAATGGCCAAGAATTTAATGTTCTAGTTTTTATGAATCAAAAGGCAAAGTTCATCAAACATCTTGTGTTAAGACTAATCGACAAAACAGTATTGTGGAAAGGAAGCATCATCACATTTTAAATATGGCAAGAGCATTAAGATTTCAGGTTAAGTTACCTATATCTTTATGAGGTGAATGTGTTTTGCATGCCATTTTTTTTTTATCAATAGAATGCCTACTTTTGTCCTTAATAATATATCACCTTTTGAAGCACTATATTCTAAAGCACCAAATTTAGATAATTTGAAAGTTTTTAGCTGCCTTGCTTTTGCTTATAATCATTCTAACATTAAAAACAAGTTTGATTCCTAGAGCATCAAAGTTGTTTTCTTTTGTTTCTCTCCAGGTGTTAAAGGTTTTAAGCTTTTTGATCTTAAAACTCAAAAGATTTTTATTTCTTGAGATGTCTCTTTTTATGAACACATATTTACTGTTTCCACACTAACTACTAATATGCATATTTCTAATAAGCAAAACAATGATCAATTAGTTTTGCCTTCATCATCAGTTCAGTCATCATTTGATGACATTCAACCTATGTCTGCTATTACACCACTACTAGAAATGGCTGCCACTTTATCAGATTGTGCTTCAACCGCACCAGAAGTTGTTCCTCCGCCTGTTCATTCTCAACCTGAGAATCACATTCAAGCTCAAACACAAGTTCAACTTCAACAGCATTCGAATCAAAGCTTGAGAAGAAGCAACAGACTAAAGTCAAAGTCGCAGTACCTAATTGACTACAAATGCATGGCTACTCAAAGAACAAGTCCTTACTAACTTTCTAATGTTTTTTCTTATTTGAAACTAACTCCTAAGAATTATGCATTTGCAGTTGCAGTTGATCAAGAACAAGAGCCACAAACCTATGAACAAGTTGTTAAAGATGAAAATTGGAGACAAGCAATGCAAGTAGAAATAGAGGCTTTGTAACAAAATATCACCTGGGCGCTAGTTGATTTGCCAAAAGGAAAGAAAGCAATTGGATGTAAGTGGGTCTTCAAGATAAAACGAAGAGAAGATGGCTCAATAGAGAGATAAAAGGCTAGGCTCGTTGCTAAAAGCTACACACAATAAGAGTGTATAGATTTTTTTAGATACTTTTAGTCCAGTGGCTAAAATGACAACAGTTTGACTTCTCCTTACATTAGCAGCAATCAAAGGGTGACATTTACATTAACTTGACATCAACAATGTATTCCTTCATGGAGACCATGATGAAGAAGTTTATATGCAGTTTCCTAAAGGTTATGAAGGAAATAGAAGCAATGTTTGCAGATTGGTTAAATCTCTTTATGGACTAAGACAAGCAAGTCGCCAATGGAATGCTAAATTGGCTTCAGCATTACCCCAATATGGCTTCAAACAAGCTACATCATATCAAACTTTGTTTCTTGAGACTGGAAGTGAGGGTTTTATGACACTTTTAGTATATGTGAATGATGTCATAGTGGCTAGTGATGACTCTATGACATGGAAGCAGTTTACAACATTAAACAATATTTACGTGATGCATTTACAATTAAAGATCTGGGAGAACTAAAATTTTTCCTTGGACTTGAAGTAGTAAGAACAACACAAGAAATAAATATATGTCAGAAGAAGTACACATTGGAATTGTTCAAAGATACTCAGTTCCTAGAATTAAAACCAATACCAACGTCAATTTTACCAGAGACAAAGCTTAAAAAGGATGCAGGAGAGAAATTAAGGGACGTTACACAATTCAGAAAGTTAATTAGCAAGCTATTTGACTACAACTGGACCATGCATCACATTTGTTGTACAACAGTTAGCACAATTTTTTGGTTCTCCTACATCATATCATTTGGCTGTTGCTCACAGAGTGTTAAGGTATCTAATAGTGAAGTCAAGCTCAAAGCTTTCTCAGATTTGGACTGGGGCACTTGTCTAGACACCAGGAGATCCATCACAGGATATTGTATGTTTCTTAGCTCTTCTTTAATTTCCTGGAAAACCAAGAAACAGAACACACTCAACCACAGCTCTTCAGAAGTAGAATAGAAAGCACTAGTAACTACAACATGTGAAGTGCAATGGCTACATTTTCTACTCAATGAACTACGGATGCCTCCTATAGCTCCAACACAACTCTTTTGCGACAACCAGTCTGTAGTATACTTGGCACAAAATCCAATTTTTCACGAACGCACAAAACATATTGAGATTGACTGTCATGTGGTTCGAGAAAAACTGCAAAATGGTATCATTGTGCTACTTCCTGTTTCTTCCAAAAATCAATTAGCAGATTGCTTCACCAAAGGACTTTCCTTGACTGCTTTTTAGGACTCTTTTAGCAAACTGAGAGCAGTTATAGTTAGTTATTCATAAGTTAGTTATAGTTAGTTATATTCGTTATTTTTCATTTTCAAAACAATTTGTATAAGTACTCTTATTTTGTTAGATAAAATATACTTTTACCTTTCTTCAATTTAGCTTTCTATCATAAATTGAAAGGCAACTTCGAATTTGGCCACTCAGTTTTCACACCAATCTCACTTCTTCGTAACTAAGCAAGCCCGAGCCAAGTTCGTATAACTATGATCTATACTTCAATTTGCCGCATAAATTTATGCTTACTAATTTCCTTGGATGTGAAACTAGAAATGAACAATAATAAAGAAGTAATCAAGCGTAGCAATTGAAGCTAAACTAATAAACAGGACAACCATTGACAACGATTCCTTTGGCAGTTGGGCATTTAGAGAGGGGACAGTGTTCTTCGATTCCCCACCAACTTAAGGATTTTTCCTCCATGGTCAGACTGAAGTATAGAAGAACACCCATGAAAGCCAACCCAGCATCCAGGGCTGCTGAAAGTACATAATTGTACCTCTGCCACCAAACTTTGTGGTACCTAAACACATAGTAGTTAAAGATTACTCCAACCACAATCCAACAATTGAAGTTGACAGTTGTAGCTGGTGGCATCGCGGCTGTTGCTCCCAAAAGTACAGGAAGGTTGATCTTTTTAATCCATTTCTGCGTAGGAAAAGCTTTGTGCAGTAACCATATCAAAAGAGGTCCCAATGCACCTCCAAAGAAGAACCAGTTGAGGGCACTGTAGCTGCCAAGTCTACCGAAAATTCGTTTAGGTCCAACCAATCCCCATATGACAGATGCATCGAAGAAGACGTTATCACCGGGACATGTCCAGGGACTGTTTGGAGGAAGTAGTTGATCATTGCATATGTTCTCGATGGAAGTCAGAAGCCACCATGCTACTGCGGTGTTCACTGACGAAGCTATTACAGTACCTATGCACTTCCGTGGGCAGCATAGGGTAAATAGATTAGAAAGACTGAAAAGTTCAGATACTTATGGTACTGGGCAAATTAAAGCCAACTGAGTTTACTTGTTAATTGCTCAAGCATAACAATATGGCATAGTGATATTAACTGTCAACCAGAAGTGCTTCAACCGATGCAGTGACGTTTAAAACAACAAAAAGGTTTTGGCAACTGTACAGTATCGTGGACTTTATGCTAACGGCTTTTCAAAACTAGTATGTTTTCCCATTCCAGAAGGTGTTAGTCATGCCAAAATCTTACCTGCATGCCGTATCTGTTTTTTGTTAATGTATATCTGGTTCGTGTTTTAACCCGTATTAGTTGGATGGATATGCAGGGTAGACATACCTGGACTATAAACATGGATCTTGGTGGAATTT
The DNA here is from genome assembly GCA_027563865.1 of Erythroxylum pelleterianum. Classification (NCBI taxonomy): domain Eukaryota; kingdom Viridiplantae; phylum Streptophyta; class Magnoliopsida; order Malpighiales; family Erythroxylaceae; genus Erythroxylum; species Erythroxylum pelleterianum. The sequence continues at coordinate 5,919,418 of JAOQMR010000006.1, read as the reverse complement.
TCATGTAGTGACCTAGCTTGAAGTCGCTGAGGAAAGTTATTGCCTGGGCCATGCTTATATAGCCATAGGTCTTGAAGCAGACGTTAGCTATTGGTCTACCAGGATAAATGATTCCCATGATGTACTCTGTGATAATGTTGAGTCCTGGTGACTGAGAGGCGAAACAAGAAGGAAGAACGCTATTATATCTTTGAGAAAATCAAATAACAAAGTTGATTTTAGAGTTTAGAATCCGAGAAAATCTTGGCATACATCAATAACAATACAATTTCATATCCTGTTTAATCATCCCATTGTCTATTCTTTAGTATCCAGTTCACAGTAATGATTAATGTGGTTGCTATAGTCCAGAAGAAGCAGGCTAACAAAAGAAAACAGACTATTTCTTCATTACTTACCACATTGGTCGTTGCAGTTATAATGCTAACTGGGAGAGTAAACAACAGAGCGAGGCCTGCAGCAAAAATAAGCCCCCACCATGGCATTTGGATCTCATCTCTCATGAAAATGCATAGTACCAGAGAAAGGACTAATGCCACTAAAAGAATGGAGTGAAACCACCAGCCAGGTATTGGCTCGTAATTCTTCATCAGTCTCGTGTGAATATCTTCTTTTGCACCTTTACTAGCCCGGTACTGCTGATATATCTCCCTGTTGGAGTGATAGAAAAACTAGATCTTAAGTATAACCACACAAAATTGGCTCGTTAGGAATTGTTAAGGCACTATCTCATTTACTTACTTGCCATTAAACAGAGCCACATGAATGAGGGTGGCTACAATAGCAGCAAAACCAATCCCATAAGTAAGTGCGAAGAAAACGCTGAGGTGAATATGACCCTGCTTCAGATATGATGGCATGTCTATCTCAAACTTGTCATTAACAATGGAATTAACATCGTAAATTTCTCCTTTGTGATTGAACAAGTGTGAGGAGAAAATGGGGAACTTCCTAGCACCGTACAAGTTTAATCCCCAGTAAGCTACTGGGATAATTAGGTAGATGAGTGCAACGTAGCCCACAATGACATTGACGATGGCGAAGAATGGGGTGATGAGAGGACTGCCAAGGTACGAGGCGATGACGGACCAGTCCAGCGCAAAAGCTCCAAGGCCAAGTCCACGCATCCCTGACCCAATCTGATGGGCTGTGACTGACTTAGGAAATGCCCAGCACACCCATGAAACTGCCGACAGAGTTGGGAAAAGGTACCCCGGAAACACATACCAAGAGAAGCTACTGATAAGTGCAATCAAGAAGAATTTGCCTCTAGACATTCGCTGCCTGTCCTTCTCATGCAAAGCGCTTGTAGGAGGAATCCAATCAAAAAGGTCAAGATGGAACTTTTAGCTAATTTCCTCAACTGATTTTCAATAATTAACATATTCTTGCTTGCTCTACTCTTACTGTAAACTGTTATATCGAAGCACAAGTAACTTTTCATCTTACGGTAAGTGGAGCGATAAGTTCGTAAGTTGCTTATAACAGTCAAATAGAGCTATTTCTTTATTTCCCTGTTAATAAGAAATGCAAATAAAATAATATACCCATTATAAATCATACACGGGTATTACAATTATTCGTTACTGTTAATTTTAATTCTTGTAATATTTGTAAGAACTTCCCCAATAATTATTATAAACTAAACATGCATAGTTCTCCAATATCTATTTGTTTAAAAATAAAACTCATCCAATCGAAGGGTAAATTTTCCTCAATACAAAAAAAAAAAACCGTGTCTACTTAGTAATTATTTCTCTGTTAATTGATTATATTAAGCCAAAACAGCCATATCTTGGTATGAATCGAGGAGTTCTTTATCAGTTATCACTATCCCCAGTTCCCCATTCCCAAAAGCTTGTCTCGAACTGGAAAGGTCAAACAAGAGAAGACAAGCTTATACAGCAAATAGTTGTTGTTTACCTGAAAAGAGAAACCTGAACCAAGCTGCTCGGCCACCACATCTGCGCCGGTTCTACCACGTACTTCCTCATAATTCCGGCCCACCCATACCCCAAAACCTGCACAAAATGAAAAGAAAGTGTTTTCACTACTTAGCCATGACTTAATACAAAACTAAATACATTACTTTTATATGTAGAAAAAAAGGCAAGGAAATAGTAACCTGGGTAGTGTTAACAAGCAGCCAACTAGCTAAGAAAGAGATCTTCCTGTGGTAAAATGCCCTAATAATATCAATGATACTAATAGCATACGCCGTGTTACCACCCACATTAGCAAATATAGAAATAAGGACGTGCTCTTTCACGTTGAAAGGACCCGGATTGAGCGAGAACTCTCTATCTCCGAGACCCAAAATCCGAAATTTTGTTTTGGGAAGGACCTTGGCCATGAAGCGACCTATGGGTAGGGTCGCGACTTGGACGGAGATCATTGAAATCACGAGTGGTTCGGTTCGGTAAGAGAAGAAAGTGTTGAGGAAAGCGAGTACAACACAAGAAATGAGTCCCAGGAACCACATGCGAAAGGTCCATACCGGGAGGCTGGAGTCATCAGTGGTTGGTACCGTGAGCCGGACCTGTTCGACGGGAGATACGTCTTTGCCTTCGATCTCCAAAAAAGACATTGTGATTGAGTTATGAATGAGGGAATATCTCTGTGAATGAATTAAGTAAAGTGGCAGAGATCACAGTCTGTGGATTCACGGGAGCAGCGATGAGTGGGTGTGTCATTAACTGGTGTTTGTGCTGAGAGAGAATAGGCGGGCAACGAGGGAGAGTGGTTAGAATTTATAAACTACATGGTGTACAGATTCTGTTAGGTCGGTATTGTTCATTAGACAGTTGCCGGTTACAGTTACAGTCTTCGAGAGTAGTCTTGATCTATATACATTTTTTGGTAAATTATAAATGCATGCATATAATGAACAATTGTAAACTACAATTTGCGTTGGTCTTGGATGATATACGGTTACTGATTGTATTGGTTGTTATATCTTCCGGTGTCCTGGTTTTGAATGATATATATATATATCTTTATTTACCGAAATTGTTTATTAACGTATATACAATGAATTAGGATCTTTTGTCCAATATTACTATGTTCTGTCTTATTAATTGGGCTATTTATATGAATCAATTATGCATAAATAAATAATTAAAATTTGAATATATATATATATATATATATTATATATGAATCAATTATGCATAAATAAATAATTAAAATTTGAATATATATAATGTATGTATGTATAATATTTGTGCGTAAAAAAGAGAGTGGTTTGGCTGCTTTTGCTGGTACGGTGAATCTTGAGAAAAGACAGCAGGACCCGATTTTTTCTGTTAGAGCTTACATCACGTGTTTGTGGGCCATCTTTCTAACTTGAGATTAATGTTTCGCATTTATAGTAATCATTCATTAATGAAAATGTGTTCTTTCGGAAAGCAAGGACGTCGGAGGCTAGGTTGTTTACATCACGCATTTCCGAGGCAACTTATGCTTGTTTAGCCTCTTTTTAATAATACTTTTTTACTCCCTATTATTTAAAATAAAAATTATTTTAAAAGAATATATACTTATTAAAAAATTAATAATATATTTGATATACCCTTATTAATTGCATGTTAAAGTGATTTGAAAATATAATATGTGTAATCTGTATAATTAAAATGTGAGAGAAATTAAAAGGTAATTTTGGAAGTAAAATCATAAACATGCATGAAAATTTACGAACGACACTTATTTTAAATAATTAAAATCATTCTAAAACGACTTTTATTTTAGATAGGAAAGAGTACATTGTACTTTATAGGGATATCCTAATTAATAAAAAAACAGCAAGGCACAATTTATACTTAAATTTCTCAAATTTTAATATAATAAACATTTTACGAAATATAGTAAATGGTAATTTATAAATGTAAAATATATTGGTAAGTTGTTAATATTTTTAAAATTTTAAATGTTACATCAATAATTATTTTTATCATCATATTGTACATAAGACTAGTTGAAAGAAGAATTATTTGCTTTTAATAGAACTATCGTATCTTTTATTCCACATTGTTTCATTTCACTTCAACCAATCAAAATTGTGTTGGATTATTTTGAAGAATAAGATCTATATATAATGCAGATACGCTATCAACTTTCGTGGTGCATATGCAAATTCTAATGAAGTTAAAGTTTAGAACATTTTCAAAAAATAATAAAATCATATGATACAAAACATACAAAGTATCTAAAATAATATAAAGATATTTAAATT
>JAOQMR010000006.1:5882008-5894754 GCA_027563865.1 Erythroxylum pelleterianum | reverse complement strand
CTACATTGGACAGTTGTTTTTCTCTGCCTATTGCATGAGTTTTCTGGGTTGATTTGCGTGGGAAAATGACTAAAACAAGGTGACTTGGCAGTTGTAATTTAGATATCTTAATCTACTTTTGGAGGCTGATTTTGTTGTGATTCCGTCCAGATTGTGAGCTGCATTTTTCTCCAAAGGTTGCATGATTTTCTGGGTTGTCCATCATTGTGTTTTTTGTGAAAACCTCCAGCAATCTAGGTGTGGTTGCGACTCTTTTGTTTATGATGTTTCGGTGATGAAATGTTTGTTATTTTGTTGAGTTTTCGTAGCTGTTGTGTGTGGGATATCTCAGTGACATTATCAAAGGTTTACAACAAATTTCTTGATTGACAACTTTATGATCTTTCGTTGAAGAAGTTACATTGTTAGGGGAGTTGTTTTTCTTATCTCAAATATCTTTGTTTATATCTTTTTTTGTTTCAATCACTTAAGTTGTTTTATTTTCTTCTTTTTATTATCTAACACTATTGGAAAATCCTCTTTTGAGGTTAGTACGAAGTGATCGTGTTATTGAGTGTGATTTACTTTTACGGGTTGTGAGGATGAGGGATAGTGTCAATAGTAAGGTGAGTCGACTCTGTAATGCCTCGAGTAAAATTATTGTTGTTCTTTGATGAAAGTGATTAAGCTAGATAAAGGTCCCACAGATATAGGCAAAGTGTGTCAAATTACATTACTAAATCTCAAATGTTGATTTATTTATTTTGTGTTTAATTTTTCTTTTTTCATTTGTGTAGAAAGTTTACATTTGCTAACACAGTAACTTTACATTAAACAATCACAGATACAATTCAAAGCAACTGTGCTGAACCAGAATTTTCGTGAAATTACTTTTTTTGGGATTTTCAGTTCAGAATAAGAAATTAAGATGATGTGCTGTTGTTGACCTGTATAACTCAATACCAGCAACCAAACTATTTTTACAGTACATTTTGAGTAATTAGTTACACAATTCCAACTAACCAACCATGTTTTATATATTCCAACGTTAGACGAATCTACTTCAGAAGTGAATTAACTCACATAATAAAGACACAATTCAATTATAAACATTAATTCTGCAAGTTTCTAATAACTACTTCAGCGTTGCTGTAAGCGACGGGATGTTTAGGGTATCAAAAAACGGGGCACGCCTTAGCAGATACATTTTTCACTGATGGACAAGATGCTAGTGGACAGTGTTCGAGGTCGACATCAGGATTTGAACCCCACCAGTGCAAGCTCAGGTTGTCGGCACCTAGTATCATGTATAGAAGAACTGCCATGAACGCAACTCCAGCATCAAGAGCTGCTGATAGTACGTAATTGTACCTCTGCCACCAGCTCTTCTTATATCTGAAGATGAAAAAGTTGAAGAATGTTCCGATTGCAATCCATGAGCTGTAGTTTATGGCTGTCGCCGGTGGCATCGCTGCGGTTGCACCTAGGAGAACCGGCAAGTTGATTAGGGGTATCCAAGATTGGCTAGGAAATGCCTTGTGCAAAAGCCATACTACAAATGGTCCTACTGCTCCTCCTAAGAAGAACCAGTTTAGTGCATAGTAGTCTCCAAAGGAGCCAAAAATTCTCTCCGGACCTACCAGACCCCAGATTACGGATGTGTCGAAAAACACTCGATCATTTGGGCATGTCCATGGACTGCTGCGTGGAAGGACATCATCTTGGCAAATATTTGGAATGCTATCCAAAAGCCACCATGCCACTGCAACGTTAATTGTTCCTGCGATCGTGGTTCCAAGGAACTGAATAGTAGCAATGTGGTTATGGTCAAGGATAGTCCGGACAAGGACAACAGATATACCAACAAAGAAGCGCGCATCGAGAATATTAGATCTTTTCACCTGAACGAGGAACATTGATTTTGGAGGTATCTTCATGTAATGGCCTAACTTGAAATCGCTAAGGAAGGAAATTGCCTGAGCCACACTCATGAATCCGTAGGTTTTAAAACACACATTGGCTATAGGCCTCCCCGGATATAAAACTCCCATTATGTACTCAGCTATAACATTAAGGCCTGGTGTCTGTTGACAGAATTAAGTATTATGGATCTACTAACTGGTAAAGAAAGTAAAAACAGTTGATTCCTAGATTCCCGAGCTGAGCTCACCTGGTTTGTGGTGGCAGCAATAATGCTGATAGGAAGGGTGAATATAAAAGCAAGAGCAGCAGCTAAAAGCAGCCCCCACCAAGGCATTTGGACATCATCTTTCCGGAAGATGCAAAGTGCAAGAGAAACTGCTATTGTCACAACCAGAAGCACGTAAAACCACCAGGAAGGTATGTCCTTGTAGTTCCTCATCAACCTTGTGTGAATATCCTCCCTCCTAGTGGACGAGGCTCGGTATCGATCATAAATTTCCCTGTAAATTACTTCTAATGAATTTTAGTAATTAATCACACAAACGTAGTAACTCCAATTCAAGTATTTCTTTTTGATCTTATATAACTAATATATAAAGTAAGAGATTTTTGTCTCTATTATTATATCTTTATTTACTAAAAATAAATAAATAATGAACTGGTAAACTAATCGTACCTTCCATGGAAGAGTAGCACGTGAGTAAGAGTAGCTGTAATAGTAGCAAATCCTATTCCATAGGTAATGGCAAAGAAGGCACTCAAATGAACTTTCCCAATCTTCTCATATTGCTCCAAATCCAACTGGAGCTTATCATTGACGATGGCTGTGGTATTGTAGACTTGACCTTGAGAATCGAACAAATGTGACGAAAATATGGGAAATCTTCTGGCACCATACGCATTTAAACCCCAGAAAGCAATTGGAGTCACCACATACAATACCAATGCGTATCCTATGAAGACATTTACAATGGCGAAAAAGGGACTAAGGAGAGGACTGAACAAATAGGAAGCTACAGTTGACCAATCCAGCGTGAAGGTCCCAATCCCTAGTCCTTTCAGTCCGGACCCTAGTTGCTGAGCAGTCACCGACTTTGGGAAAACCCAACACAGCACTGCCATGCTTTGAAGTGTCTGGAGAAAGTACCCTGGAACCATATACCAAAGGAAGCTACATAACAGTGCAATCACAAAGAACTTCTCGCGAGAGATTCCATGCTCATCCTTGCCATTGTCTTCTGTTTCATGCATTGTTCTGCCATTTTGAATAAAAAAACAGTCGAAACAAAATTGAACTTTGTATCAATTTTCATATCAACTTGTGATTAGTGTTATCCTTCAAAGGGAAATTGCTAATTGATGTTAAAGAATATAATTATGCTAAAAATATTCTTCTTCATTGACATATGGTAGTCTTCATTTAACCTCTTAAGTCTTCATTTAACATCAATTTTGGTCAAAATTTTACCTTTCTATTAAGATTGGATTATCTAGTTTTCTTACATTTGATTTCCTAATAAGCTCGTTGTTTGATTAGGAGAGAGTAAGTCGAGAGCTACACAATACGCATCGAAACTCAGAAGCGCCAATGGTCTAGATGCAAATAGACAGTAAGTATGACGTACAAAAAAGTTTGAAAAAAGAGAAATATTAAGAAAAATAAACTGGTAACCAGGAACCATTACATGTTCCGGGACCCCCAAAGAAATCGACCTTGGAACATTATGATAATGGGCTAACGTTTAGCTTTCAAGAAGAGTGCTGATGGTTATGCGTCAGGACAAATGAAACAAGTAAGAATCGCATGCGAGAGGTATTATGAGTGACAGGTTGGATAACTTTAACATAGTAGATTTCTTCAAGACACGAAGAACTTGTCTGAGACCGGAAAGCAGGCATGTGATAGGTTGGATAACTTTTAACATAGTAGATTTCTTCAAGACATGAAGAACTTGCCCGAGAACGGAAAGTAGGCATATTTTAGGATCTCTCGTATTCAACTTTAGTTGGCCATAATGAGTAAAAGTTTAAGGACATGGCGGTATTTGTAAACTCCCAAGTGTCGTTGAATAGCTAGATGCTTATGTTTGTCGAACGTCATGAGCTTCATCGTTTTCCACATACAATATATACGTACTTAAACAGATACCCATGTAAGGCGGAAACGTTACGTGAATATAAAAGTAAGATATTCTTTTACTTCAAAGTAGCAACTTCATATGGGTAGAGTCTTTTCTTGGAACTATTACATATGTTGAACATAATGTCATCCATTAGAGTAAAGCTCCTTTCAATTCCTTTAAGACTAGGAGCAACTTATATATGTTTGTAATGGCTTTAAGAAGGTTTCAGAGGGCGCTGAGGGTGTGTTCTATTGCTCATTTACATGTAATGAAAGATCACATGAAATGAAGTAATATAAAGTATTGACTAATTAGTCTGTATATTTTCTGCTACACGTGAGGTCTCTGTATTCTAATCATGGTCAATGTGGCGTGTGTTACTAGGATGACACAAGGGATTGCACAGCAGATGGCACAAAGACAAGCTTCATGGGAATTAATACTTTGGAGAAGACAACAAGTAAAGGCAATAGTAAATTCATTTATTTTTATATTATTAATAATTTATTTATATTACATATTTTATAAGATATTATACATATTGAATTAAAAAAGAGATGCATATAACCAAAATTTGAAGTCATGCCTTTATTTATATACCATATAAATCAAGGCAATAGTAATCTCTTTCGTTTGTAATGAATATTGAACTAAGTCCCTATCGTAAACTTTGGTAGTTTATGCAACTAATAGCTGAGAGAGCATAATGTAGTGCAGCTCTTTTTGCCTATAAAAGCACAGGAAAGTAATTGCAGAATCAAACAAAAGAAAACGAACTTGCCTGAAAAGAGAGATCTGAACAAGTGTACTAGGCCACCACATGTCCGCTGGCTCCACCACATACTTTCTCAGAAGCCCAGACCACCCATATCCCAATACCTGCAACGACCAATGTTTTGCACATTAGAAAATGGGTTCACTCACCGTCATCTGGCCTCGTAGCTCAGTAGACTCGGTGACGTAATGGAGAAGGCCTGTGCGTTTACAGTGTATTGCAGGGCCCGAATCGTGGAAAAAGCCGATTAGGTTTTATGAAATGGTTTAGAAATTAGATTTCACGTACATAAGGTTAAAAATAGGATTCAGCCCAATAGATTATTGTGGAGACAAAAACAAAAACAAAAGAGAAATTGATAACATGATCTTGATTCAATCATTAAATCAACTTTGGATTCATTCTCTTAATTTATATAAAGAAACCACATTTCCAATTTGAATCATCTCTATGCTAGCGTATCCAACCAGATTTTTAGTTTTAACATCTGGTTCAAGTGTTGGGCAAGATTGAAGTGTTAGTGATCACTATGTAACAATGTAGACAAACCTGTGTTGTGATGATAAGAAGCCAAGCGGAGAAGAACGATATGCTCCTGCCGTAGAAAGCCTTAATAATGTTGATGATACCCACAGCATAAGCCGAACCGCAACCAAATGCACTTCCAGCGTTAGCAAATATGGAAATCAAGACATGCTCTTTCATGTTGAAAGGTCCAGGGTTCAGAGAGAACTTCCTGTTCCCAAACCCTGGAATCTTGAAAACTGTCTCAGGTAGTACAGAGGCCATTAACCTTCCGATGGGAAGGGTCGCCACCTGAACGGTGATCTGGGTCATGATGAGAGGCTCTGTACGATAAGAGAAGAACTGGTTCAAGAACGAGAGCAGACAACATGAGACAAGTCCTAGGAACCACATCCGGAATGTCCATACTGGTAGTGTTGGGTCGTCTGTGTTGGATACGGTTAATCTGACTTCTTCGATTGGCGAGAGCTCGTCTTCGTCGAATGTAAGCTTCCTTATGAAGTCCTTACCTGGTGGTGTATCCATTGCAAATGTTCCCATCGTGAAAATGAAGAGAACAATGGTTAAAGGACATTGGGTTATGACCCAGGGAAAGGATCTTCAATCACCGACAGCTGACATGCATCGATAATCTGGCTTGTCATTGTCAACAGCTTCATTCATTCCCTGAATTAACTTTAGTGTGTTGACATTTAGCGATGGGAAATGAAGAGAACTAGTCATTGTTACAATTTTCTTTCTTGTATTTATACATAAGTTTGGAGTATTAGACTGTAAACTTTTACCAATTATAAATTTGATATGAAGTGTTAGTCTTGCTACCAATTTCTAAGCAAACTCCCTTGAAAAACGTAGGCCTGTTCGTTTGGAGTTGGGCGTGTCTGTAATTTGGCAGACCTTTAGCCTTTGTTTAGATCCTTAATTGCATAAGGGAAAGGAAAGGAAATATTGAGGGAAAAAGAAGAGAAAAGAATGGAAGAAAAATGTGATTTACTTTCTCTTGTTTGTTTTCTTAATTTATTAAAGGAGGGAATTGAATGGAAGAGAATTTTATAAGACCTTTATGCCCTTGATTATAGAACTTGTTTATCTTTACTTGTTTGATTTAATAAGGATATAATGGTAATTTACTTATAGTAAGGTTATCTTGTCTTCCATTTCCCCTCCTTTCCCACCAATTTGGTGGGAAATATTTTTAGACCAAATTTCTCTCCTATTCCCCTCCATTCTCTCCCTTTCCCTTTGCTTAATTTTATCCAAACAATGGAAACCAAGAGAAATGCAATTCCCTTCCTTTCTTTTCCCTTGCTTTCCTTCCATCCAAACAAAGGCTTAGTGTAAGCAGCTTAGTCGCACGTGTCCAAGACTTCTTTCTAATATATCAATTTTAATGATTTTTTTAATTTCTCAAAAAATGTATGATAACCAAACAGAAGAGAATCAAAACTAAGGAGCAACGAACGGTAGAATTAAACAAACTCATGGTGACATGAATGGATTCTTTGAGAAACTGTGGGAGATAGTCGGTTCCTTGTCTTCCTCAAATAAAACAAGTCAGTCTTGCCTAGGGTTCTCTCCCTAAAAGTGCAAGTTTTTGGTCCTGCCGCCTTCGTGTATGGTGTCTGTTTCTTCTTAGTTTTCATCGGTCTCTTTTTGATTTCGTTCCAGAGTCATGGATTCATCGATGCAAAAGCTTTCTATCCAGGAGAAAGAAAATAATGAGTTCGTCGTTAACCCGGAGGATACTCAGACGGAGGAGATTAATTATGAGTTGTGCCTTTTGGGTAAACTGGTAGGTGAAAGGGTGGTTAATGCAGAGGCTTTCGAGCGTATGATGCTGAGCCTATGGCGTCCATTGCGAGGGGCGTACATTAAACCGATGGGGGCAAACAATACCTACATCATTCAGTTTTATCACCATCTGGATTTGAGGAAGATGCTTGCCGGGGGTCCGTGGTCCTTTAATAAGAGCATTCTGCTTGTTCATCAATGGAAGGAAGGGGAGAATCCAGAAAATATCGACTTCATCTCTACAGACGTTTGGGTACAATTTCATAATCTCCCATTGGGCTGTGCTTCTGAGGCGATGGCAAGAAATATCGGGAATCTGATGGGTACTTACCTGGAATACGACTCGGCTAAGCGCAGAGATTCTTGGAACAGCTACATGCGGGTTCGGGTTCGGCTAAACGTGAATGAGCCGCTGATGAGGAAGAAAATAATCAGAAAACAGGGAGGGGCTCCGATGGAGATAAGATTCAGTTATGAACGTCTCCCGCTTGTTTGTTATCTTTGTGGTATAATCGGGCATAGTGAAACCAATTGTCTTAAACTGCTGGAAAAGCCAGAAGAGGAGCATTGTCGGGAATGGCCGAAGGATATTCAGGCCGAAGTCAGAGCTTGTAATGATCGGAAAATGGTACAGTGGAAGAGGGACCCGGATAGCGGGATTGGAGCTGATTTAGGGGCAAAAAATCTAGATCCCAAATCTTGTTCTTCGGTAGCCAAGAATCCCCAAAAGATAGGAAACAGCTTCTCTTTCTATCCTAAAAAGATTACGCTGAAATCCACTTCCATATTCAGCTCAACCGCAGGAAACAACTACCAGGATTTTAGTGGTGATAATCCTGAATTGGGGGCCTCTAGTTTATTTCATTTTGGAAAAGAAGATTTGATTATCAATATTGAAGAGAGTAAAAAGCGTGCCCGTAAAGGTAACACTAATATCATTGATGTGGAAGAAATGACTACGGAGGACATGATCTTATCCAACTCACTAAACCAACTATCAGCGGCCGGTCTTGCTCAGCAAACCCGTCGAGAGCCATGAATTTCATTGCTTGGGACTGTCGTGGTATAGGCAACCATCAGATAGTTCGTGCTCTAAAGGATTTAGTTAGGATTAATAAGCCTTGCATTTTGTTTTTAAGTGAAACTCTTGCTACTTCAGTTAAGATTGATGAAATAAAAACTCTGTTGAATTACGATTCTGTTTTTGTGTTGATCGGTTTGGTCGCAGTGGCGGCCTGGCCATGTTCTGGATGGACAATATTCCCGCTACTGTTTCTGGATATTCAAACAACCATATAGACTTGATTATTGATGACTCGTTTAATCCCAAATGGAGACTTACTGGCTTTTACGGGTTCCCAGAGTCCTCTAGAAAACGAGCTTCTTGGGAGCTGTTGCGTTCCCTTTCACGTCTCCATAATATGCCATGGGCTTGCTTTGGAGATTTCAATAATTTATTGACAGCCAATGATAAGTTAGGATGTGTGGACTACCCTACGTTGTTGTTGGATGGCTTTCGGCAATGTATAATGGACTGTCACTTAGTAGAGGTCCCTCTAATGGGGTTTGGCTACACGTGGGAGAGAGGTAGAGATTCGGGTGCATTAACGTTGGAACGATTGGATCGTGCTTTTGTTAGTAAAGAGTGGATGGATTTGTTTCCTTTTCATAAACTTCACAATTTAGTGTGCTCTGTTTCGGACCACAATCTGATTAAATTGGAAGCCGCAGGTCGAATGCCCATTAAAAGAGTTCGTCGGTTCATGTTCGAAAATAAATGGCTGATGGAGGATGATTTTGTCGAGTTTGTATCTGATTATTGGAAGGCCAATGGTGATAAAAATATCATTTCTCGACTGAGGGATTGTGGCCATAGCCTCCTTAGCTGGCAGAAGCATAGTATGCATAGCTTTGCCGAGCGTATCAACATCATTAAGCGCAATATGGAGCGTTCGCGACAAAGGATGCAATGGGCTCTATTTCGGGCACAGAAAGTTGTTCTCAACCGACTACTTGCACAAGAAGACATTTACTGGAAGCAGCGTTCGAAGACTTTTTGGTTGCAGTATGGGGAGGCAAACTCCAAGTATTTTCATGCTCAAGCGTCAAAAAGGAAACGTCTTAATCATATCACCTTTCTTATCGATGACAATGGGCAACAGGTGGTGGAAGCTGTGGGGATTGGTAACATTATTGTTGATTACTTCACGAAATTATTTTCAGACTCGGGCAATACGGATTTTGGACACTTTGCATCTGTTACTTCAGTGATTAACCAAGAGGATAATATTCAGCTCTTAGGTCCACTACGGTTTGAGGAGGTCCAAACAGCTATGTTTGAAATGCACCCGGATAAGGCTCCGGGACCGACGGTATGAATCCGGCATTCTTCCAAAAGTGTTGGCATATAATGGGGGCTGATATTTTTGAAAATTGTCGCAACTGGCTGGAACAAGGTGCATTTCCTGCCACCCTAAATGATACGGTGATAGTCCTGATACCTAAAAAAGATAAGCCCACAAGCATGAAAGATCTTCGTCCTATAGCTTTGTGCAACGTTTTATATAAGCTCATAGCTAAAGTGATTGCGAATCGTCTCAAGCTCCTCCTTCCAAGGATCATTTCCCCTATGCAATCGACGTTTGTCCCTGGACGGCTTATAACTGATAATGTCATGGTGGCATTTGAGATCATACATTACATGAAGAACAAGGGGAAGGGTAAGATAGGGGAAGCTGCTCTCAAGATTGATATTAGTAAAGCTTATGATAGGATCGATTGGAATTATCTTTGGTTCATCTTATTAAAGCTGGGTTTTGACAGTAAATGGGTGGAGATAGTTATGTTGTGTGTTACCACGGTAAGGTATTCGGTGGCGTTCAATGGGTCCGAAGTAGGACCGATAACTCAGAAACGTGGGTTGCGACAGGGTGATCCTTTGTCTCCGTATTTGTTCATCTTGTGTGCTGAGGGTTTATTGGCTTTACTAAGGAAAAATGAGGCTCGGGGGGACATCCATGGGATCTCTATCTGTCCTGGTAGCCCCAGTGTGTCGCATCTCTTTTTTGCAGACGACAGTTTCCTATTCTTTTGAGCGAACACAATCGAAGGTCAAAATATTAAGGGGATCCTTGCTATTTATGAAGCTGCTTCGGGTCAAGCAGTTAATTTTCAGAAATCAGGCATTATGTTCAGCTCAAACACTCATCCATCGGATTGATGTGCGGTGGAAAATATATTAGGGGTCAGTACCCCTCTTGATCACGGAAGGTATTTGGGGCTCCCCTCTCTCATTGGTAGAAGGAAAAAGCAAGTGTTTTCTTTCATTAAGGACCGTTTGAGCAAACGTATCGCGAGCTGGAAGAACAAGTTGCTTTCTAAAGCAGGGAAGGAAATTGTTATCAAAACAGTGGCACAAGCTTTGCCTGCGTACTGTATGAGTGTTTTTCTTCTTCCCCGGGGCACATGTGATGACCTTCAACATATGATGAACTCTTTCTGGTGGGGATCGGGAACTACAGACAGAAAGCACATTCACTAGGCGAGTTGGGATCGACTTTGTGTTCCTAAAAAATTTGGAGGTATGGGATTTCGAGATCTTCACTGTTTTAATCTAGTTATGCTCTGTAAACAAGCCTAGCGGTTTCTGGCGTTTCCTGATTCTCTGCCAAGCAAAATTTTCAAAGCCAAATATTTCCCTAATTGTAGTTTTATGGAGGCAAGGGATCGATCTAATTCTAGCTTTATCTGGAAAAGTATTTTTGCGACCAAAGATATTTTGAAGCATGGGATTCGGTGGAGGGTGGGAGATGAGGCTTCAATTAAAGTATTTTCAGACCCATGGATTCCTAACACAAACAATTTTTACATCCAACCTTCTTTCAATTTGGATGTTGGTAATATTAGGGTGTGCGATCTGTTTAAGGAAGATGGCTCGGGGTGGGACACACAAATGCTGGAAGGTATGTTTACTCCTTATGATGTGGGTCGAGTTTCCAGGATCCCAATTGCTATCTTAAAACCTCCGGACCAATTAATCTGGCATTATAGCCCGGATGGTTCTTATTCGGTAAAATATGGTTATCGTATGGCTCTTGCTTTGTTTACTGATATTGCCAATACCTTCATAGAGGGCCCATGGACACGTCTGTGGAATCTGGAACTCCCTCCTAAGATCAAAGGCTTTATTTGGCGTTGTATCCGTGATTTTCTTCCTTATAAGGATCGGCTTCGATGTAAGGGCATCCTAATTGATATCGCATGTGATGTTTGTGGGCAAACCGAAGATTTGAATCATGTGTTGATGGACTGCTCAATAGCTAGAGCAGTGTGGTTATCAATGGGTTTGCGTCGGCCAAGCACTGGGATTGAAACTGTTATATTGCACGGATTATCAACTCAGCCGTCTCCTCATCTTGAACGGCTGTTGACGATGTTGTGGAGTGTTTGGTATCACCGTAACTTGAGGGTGTGGCAACGCAAATCCAGTCAGCCTAGGATGGTCGCTTCTTTTGCTGATAGTTTCCTAAGAGATTGGCAGGAGGCAAGGGAATTGTTTGCGAAAACCAGCACCAATAATAAAACTCCTAGAACTATTGGTTCTACTTGGGTTAGACCTCAGGAAGGTTTTCTGAAGTGTAATGTGGATGCGGCGGTTTTTAAGGACAAGAATGACACGGGGTTTGCCGCAGTGTTGAGGGATGACCGAGGGCGCTTTGTGGCTGCTCTTTCCGGACATTTTCCCTTTCTTCTTGACCCAGCTATTGCCGAAATCATGTCTATCAGGGAAGCTCTTTCTTGGTTAAAAGATAAACATTGTGATAAAGTTATAGTGGAATCTGACTGTTTGACAGCTATTCAAACAATTTTAGCTTCTTCTTCTTCTCGGTCTGAGATTGGAATTATGGCCCTTGATTGCCTATCAATCAAGCGCCATTTCCTTCATTTGTCCTTCCAATGGACACGTAGGATTGCCAATAAGGCGGCTCATTCATTAGCCAGGATAGCCTTATTACATGCAAACCTACATCACTGGAGTGTTCTTTCGTCTCGTTTAGCTTCCATTTTACATTCAGATTGTTCTGTCTCATCTGTTATTGAGGGTGTAAGGCCAGTAGGTTCCGGGTGTAAGGGGTAAGCCTGTTGGCTTGGGTTAGTTTTAGGCCTTCCCTCTCAATGTTCTGTTTGTGTTAGTAATGTTTTACCTTAAAAAAAACTATGAAAAATGACAAAAAAGGCAGAAATTTAAAAATTATATTATAAATTGAATTTTTTATTACAAAAAATAAAAATAGGCAGAGTGAAGCGCCCATTTTAGGGAACGTACATAAAAATGTGGATGAGATGAGTTGGAACAGAGTTAGAACAACACAAGTGGTACAGGTGATTTCATTTGTTATTTCAATACTACCGATTCTACATTTGAATAAGAAATACAGTGTCATATGAGAGAAATGTCATTCTATCCCTCCATCATAACTTCATCATCTAACTTGCTATTCACAATAGACTTAAGATCTTTCATTGACTATATGCCTTAATAATTAAATCTCACATTAATCATTCTCTTTGTTTATTCAACTAGTCATTTGTTATTAAGCTTATGAAAATGCAATATCTTCTAATAGATA
>JAOQMR010000006.1:5842772-5852926 GCA_027563865.1 Erythroxylum pelleterianum | reverse complement strand
AATTATATCGTCTGACTTCTGTATCGTCTCACTTTCGCATTGTCGCACTTTCCTTTCGTCTCAGTTCTATCGTCTCACTTTCTATCGTCTCACTTCCATCGTCTCACTTCCAGCGTCTCACTTTCTATCGTCCCACTTCCATCGTCTCACTTTCTATCGTCTCACTTCCAATGTCTTACTTTTTATCATCTCACTTTCATCGTCCCATTTTCTATCGTCTCAATTTCATCGTCTCACTTTCATCGTCTCACTTTCCATCATCTCATTTTCTTCTCAGAACGTCTCCATTTATAAGGATCTTAACGTTTGACTCTGATGTCCAAAATTTTTATACTATATACCGTTGGAAAGATAAAAGAAAGATCTACAACTCTAAAGAAGGAAACTTTGCAAAAATCTATTTATATCAATCCCAAATTTTCCCTTAAACTCCAAAGACGAATTTCCCATTCATACAACAACATACTGCACCAAATTCTTAACTTCATGACAACTTTTGAGATTCTTAGTGACAGAATTGAAATTTGATATCTTCATACGAAATGTAGCCATATATCTCTAGTTTAATCCAAATCATGAATAATCTTGTTTGGATAATTAAAGAAAAAGTTATGGCTAACAGACTGAAGCACACTCAGTGAACATTTTCCAGATTTTCAACCCCTTCAATATTTTACAACACCCAAACGCTCATAATCTTTCAAAACACTAAATTAACACTATAACCAAATTTTTCATCCTCAACAGCACAGTATTTAAGAACAGACACGTAAATGCCATTTTTTCATGCAGATGATAGCAACTTATCAAATTTATTTCACAAATCCCCAACTCTAAAGGATTTGTTCACCACTTACCTGCTGAAAACTCCAAAATCTTCAAGCCCTAACTCCACACAATTTCTTTACTTCACTGAGTACAATGACCAACTTCGGGTTTTTTCTTAGGGTAAAGGACACAAATGGAAAAGTGGGTAGGAAAGGAAGAGCATATAAATCTCTTAGAAAGTGTAAACTCTATGTATAGGAAGAAGGAACTTAGACAAGACTTAACCTGTCAACTCTCAAAGAAAAGTAACCTACTTCTAGCAAAAGTACAAAAGCCTAGGTGACACTTGTCACTTTCCCAATACCTAAGCTCTAACTTAGTTTCTTTTGAAACTAACTCCCTTAACTTTCATCTTTACAATCCAACTATCTCTAAAGCTTCTTTTTTTCTATTTTCTAAAATTTCCAAAATTTATTCCTAAATTCACCAAAATTCACAAATACTATATTCTTACCAACCAATAGAATATCCAATCATAACAATTTCAATTTCTCATAATTCCTAAAAATCACCACTCTATCTAATTATACCCGGAATTATTCATGAATGCATATACAATTATTTTCATGTGCAAATAAAGTCACTAGTCATATATAAGTGTATGGCATATTATGCATGAACTTGGAAGTGCATCTCTAACTCTCATTAATCACTCACATTTACCTTTCTAACGCTCCCACAAGTAATGGGGTGTTACACATACTACTCATAAATATGCAAATTTAATCAAACTCTCAAAATCATAAAAAAGAAACAGATATCAGTATTCCTTTCTTCATGTTCTGCATTTTCAATTTTCATACATATTCTCTATTTTCTCTTCAACTTTCATTTATACACACATTCCCATCTTAAACCATCTTTTTACAGCTACTCTTTAACTCAAAAATCATTTTCTTGATCATCTCTAAGGAACTCACCTACTCATGTACTCATATGTATATATACATGTATAGTGAATAGAAAACAGAGTACATCACCTTTTCATACTTTAATTTTCTACGCTAATACTATACACCATTTCATTGCTATTTCGAACTCCAAAAATCATTTCTACATCATCTGGTCACTAATAATCCATCAACTATTAAATAACACTATATCCATAATTTTCATCCGATTAACACAGTGTTCATGAATATAAACATAAATGTCATGTTCATGCAATTAGTAGTAATTAAATTCATCAGATTTATCTCTTAAATCTATAACTTCAAAGCATTTACTCAATACTTACTTGTTAGAAACTCCATGAGCTTCAACTATCCCAAAGCCCTAAACTTCGCCCAAAAATCACGTATTCACTGTATAAAAAGACCAGCTTTTGGATTTTTTTAGGCAGAACAGACAAATAGCAAGGTGGGATTGGTATAAAAAAAGGAAAAGCAAAGACATCTCTTAAAAGGATATCTGATGAAAAACTCTGTGTATTGGGAGGAAATTCGAAAAAGGTGACTATGAAGAAGGAAACTTAGAAATATCACTTGGTCTTTTAACTCTCAAAGAACAGTAACTTACTTCTAACAAATGTATAAAAAGCAACTTTCTAAGTCAGTGACACTTGTCACTTTCCTTTCAAGAAAATAACTTGCTTGTCTAGCTTAGGATAAAATGATTATTGCCACTTATTATGCAAAGATTAAAAATTATAGGACAAGTCAGGCTCTTACAATGATGACGCCTGCACTTGTGTGACAGAGTAAATGATGTAAATTAATAATACGATTTCTTATCAAGCTAAATAAGTCATATAGTGCTACTCCAAGTCAAATCCTCTTAATGAATCCATTGTTTAATGTTATAAAGGCTTACTCTTCTTTTGTCCAAGAGGACAAGCAACAAATCTAGGTACTGCACGTAAGATAAATGGAAACTTAAACCATGCTTGTTCGAAGAGATGAACCAATAGCCCTTGCTATTCCATATAAATTTGGTTTTATCTTTTATTTCTTATTCATTTAGTTGTGAGTTGCTACATTGCACTTGTCGTGACAAAGATCATCACATAAGAGCGACATGTTAGAAGTTAAATGACTATCCATGAATACATCCCAAGCATGCATCCACGGTCGTTCCTAATGTTTTATAGGCCCTGAGCAAAATAAAAAAAAAGCCCCAATAAATTGGCAATATATAAACATGTAAATTTTAAAAGTATATTTTTATATATTAAAATTTAATATCCATACATAAGTAACTCAATTTATAAGTCCACATACTTAACAAAATATTAAATGATCATAACATCAGCTAATAATATCTTACAAATGTCTTTAACAATAAAATTACTAAAAATAGTAACAGTAACAGTAACAGCAAAATAGTAATAACAGCAATCGAATAACAATATTAGATTGCAAAATACTAAGAAAATTGCATAAATAAGCACACAGATGATTATGATTTATGAGAAAATTCTTCATGCATTTCTATATGCAAAATCATTAATAATATTATCAAGATCAATATTATCCAACATATCTTTCTCAATACATAAAATAGCTAAACCATTCAACCTTTTTTGTGACATTGATGACCTCAAGTAGGTGTTCAATAATTTTAACCTTGAAAAACTTCTCTCAGCTGATACTATAGTGATAGGTATAGTCAATAAAATTCGATAAGCTATTGAAACATTTAGAAAACAATCTGCAACTTTAACAAATTTTAAAATTTCAATTGATGACATTAACTCATTTGGCAAATTCATTTGCAACACTTTTAATTCAGCAAAAAGATAATCTAAATCCACATCTGACACATTATCATGAGAAAAAGTTGTTGTAAAATTAGTGCAACATTCTCTTAATTGGTTATCATCCAACGACCTCAACTTCTTTGAATCAAATAAGAATCCAAAAATATTTTCAAATGTCATTAATTGTTCAAATATATTATTCAACGAGGTAATTACCATATCCACAACAACAAGAAGGTAATTAACTCTAAAAGAATCCTCAATTGATTTTATTTCTTCATCGTGATCAATTTCATCAAATTGTCTTTTCCTAATAATACAATGTCTAGTTGGAAATATAGGCTCTACATTCATCTCATATGTAAGACTTTTGGCAATATTCATACTAGAGTCAAACCCTTCATCTCTATATTTCTCAAAAAATATCATCATGCCTTCTAATTTCTTTATGATAGCATCAATGCACATGGATTTAGACTGTGACTTTTTACTCACCAGGTTAATAGCGAATAAAATATCGTACCAAATAACCATACCAAGTAAAAACTCAAAAATCTCAAGTACAATAACCAATCTTTCCGCTGCACTCTTTGACTTAGCATCATCACAAGATCTAAATAATTTCATCAAAGCCAATCTTATTTAAGGAGCTTGAAATCTAATAGCTTTAACACTTTTTATTCGACTCTCCCAACGAGTGTTAGATATTGATTTCATGGTTAAGCCTAAAACATTATCAAGTAAAACCTTCCACCTTTTAGGAGAACTTGAAAATAATGCATATTTGCGTTGCACAACTCTGAAAAATGAAATAGCTTTAATGCAAGAATGTGACATATCTGTAACATCTCAGATCACCCGCTTACAGATATTGTCCGCTTTGGGCCTTGGCCTAACCAAGCCCTCACGGTTTTGCTTTTCCCTAGGCCTTCCCAGGAGGTCACCCATCTTGGAACGACTCTGTCTCGAGCACATTTAACCTCGAAGTTTTGATGGGATCCGGTGCATTAGGCCATGAAAAACGCGTCTATAAGGGAGAGGTATCCGTACCCTTATAAGACGTACTTCGTTTCCCTCTCCAATAGATGTGGGATCTCATAATATCATTAAGAGTAAGATTAAGATTATGACAAGCACATGGCATATATAATGCTCTCATATTTATTTCAAGTAATCATTTTTGTACCCCTTGGTGTTTTCCTTTCATATTGGAACCATTGTTATAACCTTGACCCCTTACATTATAGGCATTAAGATCAAGAGGCTTAAATGCATTCAATAATTCATTGAAAAGTCCCAATCCAGATGTGCCATCTACCTTTAAGTACTCTAAAAATTACTCCTCTATTTTTATTTTTTAATTTGACATATTCACACATCATATTAACAAACTCATTTGTTCTTGATGACTCAAATATGGGGTACAATTAAGAATGATAGAAAAATATTTCGCCTCTTTAATGATCCCTATAATAGAACTTTCAACACTATGGACCAAAAGAGAAATTAACTTAGTTTGAATTTTGTGACCAAGATAATGATGCCTAACATGATCTTGCATTATTACATCAAATCCAGCAATCATCTCAATCAATCCTAAAAAATTACCATTACTATCTTGATAAAGTTTCTAATTGGATCCTCAAAAAGCCAAATTATATTTAGCAAGATATTTTACAACATAAACTATTCTTATCAAAACTTGTCTCCATTTCTCTTTTACAATTTCTTGTTGCAAATCTTTATCAACTATTTGATTTTTGATTATTTGTACAATGCACATGTAATGGTCAAATGGCTATATTTATAAAGAAAACAAAGTCGATTATTACCGACTATAATTGCCAACTTTAACTTCACTGTCTAGAGGAATTCAAAGTCAATTTGGCTTGGTATTTTGACCAAGTCAAATATAACAATTTACAACTCATAATCTAGAAATATTAATTAAATCAAGTTTAATTTTTAACATCTTCCCTTAAACTTGGTTTAATCACTATGAGCATGTTCTTCACCTTGTAAAATAGCTTAGCTTTCAAGGACTTCATGCAAATACCTGCTATTTAAACTTCATATGCACAATATTCAATTATAATTTCTTTACCTTTAACCAAATCTCGAATGTAGTGCGATGTTTAATGTCAATATGCTTACTTTGACCATGGAATATTGGATTCTTTGTTAAGGCGATTGCTAATTTATTATCAAAGTAGATTATCGTTGGACCATCTTGTTGGTGTTGTAATTTGCTAAGCATCATATGTAGCTAAATTACTTGATTAGCTTAATTTGTTAATGCTATATACTCTACTTTGGCATTTGAAAGAGCAACTACTTGTTTCTTTAAAGACCAAGAAAATGCTCCAAAATTAAGATGAAAAACATAACCTAAAGTACTTTTTCTTTTCTCAACGTCACTAGCCCAATCATTATATGTATTATATTTTTATTGTTTAAATAAAAAATGTCAATATCAATCGTTCCTTTAATATATCGTAAAATTTGTTTTGTGGCTTGCCAATGAGATTGTCGTGGTGAATCCATAATTTCGCTCACGATTTCCACTTGGTAAACAATATCTAGCCTAGTTTTAGTTAGGTACCTCAAACTTCCAATAAGTCTTCTAAAATTTGTTATATCAACCAAATCACCACTGCCATCGTTCACAAACTTTAATCTTTCTTCAACTGGTGGTAAAATTGACTTACACGTGTCTATCTTGAATTTCTTTAAAATATCTTTTGCATATTTTTGTTGCAAAATAAATATGCCTTTATTTGTTTTCTTTTCCTTGATACCAAGAAAGTAAGACATTAATATCATATCTGCCATCTCAAAGTGAGCAACCATATCCTTCTTGAATTCCGACAATAGTTTTGAATTATTACTAGTAAAGATCAAATCATCTACTTGGAGATAAACTATGACAATGTCTCCTTCCTTGATGATCGTGATATACAAAGTATGTTCATATGGACACTTATGAAAGCCATGTTCATTGAAATAAGTATTAATACGAACATATCATACCCTTGGTGCTTGTTTAAGACCATACAACGTCTTCTTTAACTAATAAACCCTATCTTCTTCTCCTTACTTTTATATATCCTGGTGGTTGCTCAACATATACTTCTTCTTCTTCAAGTACACCATTCAAAAAGTTGATTTGACGTCCATTTGATAAATCTTCCAATTACTTTGAGTAGCAAGTGAAATGATTAAACATACAATATCCAATTTTGCAACAGGTGCAAATACTTCAGAATAATCAATACTTGACTTTTGCTTGTATCTTTTTACAACTAATCTTACTTTAAAGTGTTCCATTTCTCCATTGGGCTTGTACTTTGTCTTATATAGCCATTTACCGTCAATAGGCTTCTTTCCTTTTTGTAAAGTGGTTAACTCCCATATTTTATTCTTTTCTATGGCATATATTTCTTCATCCATTACTTTAATCCAACAACCATCATTCACTATTTCCTCTAACATTATTGGATCACAATCTGTAAAGAAAGTATAATGGGCCACAACTTCATCATCATTGTTATCATCACTTACTTGATAATATTTTAAATAAATGGGTGGATGACGTTCTTGTTGTGAGCACCTAAGTGAAGGTGAAGTAGAAGAAGATGAAAAAATCAACATGAGTTGGCTCTTCAGGAACTGGAGGTGAAGATGACTCTCTAGTTTGATTGGTCGTTTACAATTCATTGTTTATGGACACCAATACTGGCAATGATTTTTTTTCTTTTTCTGACTAATCCCATACTCCATCTTCTTTAAAAGTAACATCTTGATTGATGATCACTTTTTGAGTCTTTGGATTATAAAGCTTATAAGCTTTTGTTTCCATGTTGTAACTAAGAAATATACATTTTTCTACCTTTTCATCTAACTTCTTTCTTAACTCATTAGGCATATGTAAATATGCTATGCAACCAAATACCCTTATATGACTAAGATTAGGCTTTTGTCCCCTCCATGCTTCTTGTGGAGTTTTATTACGGCACTTTTAATAAGATACCTATTCAAAATATAGACTGCACAAGCCACGACCTCTACCTATAAACTTTTAGCTAACTTCTTACAAAATAATATGCTTGTCACCAAATCCATGATAGTTCTCTTTTTCCTTTCTACCACTTCATTTTGTTGAGGAGTGTACCTATTTGTCAATTGATGCTTAATTCCATGCTTTCTTAAGAAGTCATCACAAGCAATATATTATGTGCCTCTATGCATTCTCAAAGTCTTGATAGAATAATCATTTTGTTTTTCAATATACACTACAAAATTCTTTAATACTTCACATGCCTCATATTTCTGCTTCAAAAAATAATCACTTTCCTTTCTACTATTATCTTCAATAAATGTAAGAATTATTGTTACCTCCATTTGATGGAACCTCCATATAACATAGATATGAATGCATGACCTCTAGTGGACATTTGGCTCTCCATGCCTACTTTGTAGGAAATGGATCTCTATGCTTTTTTTTCCCCCATTACACATTACTCACAAATCTAGTTAGGAACTTGAATGGTTGGCAAGCCCAAAACAAACATTGTGTTTGCAAGAAACTTAATGCTTTCAAAATTCAAGTACCCAAGTCGCATATTCCATAGCCAATTATCATTGATAGACATAATACTATAGCAAGAAGTATTACTTAGTTGAGATATGTTGAAAATATATGATTAGATGTCATTCTCGTATTTAGAATCATGCCTTTTTTATCACTCACGATACATCCATCTTTATTCAAGTGTAAATCATAACCCTTTTTTAATAGTTATCCAACACTTAATAGATTCTGGAAAAGAGTAAGAGCATAGTATACATCAGAAATATAATTTAAAGATCCATTCTTCAATTTTATAGCAATCTTTCATTTTCCTAAAACTATAATTTGGTAGTTATCGGCAAGCTTTACTGAAAAATTAAAGGATTTATCTAATTCACAAAAAACTTCCTTGCTTCCACTTAAGTAATTACTGCAACTCGAGTTTAACAACTAATGACAGTTATCACTGTGACTGGTTTTGTGAGGAGTCATCAACAAGGTCTCTGTATTATTATTCTCATCGACTCCAGCTCGATTATCTTTATGTTCTTCTCTTCAAGCACGACATTCTCTCTTATAGTTACCATGTTTTTTTCAATTATGGCACTAAATGTGTCACTTGCACTTCGATTGATAGTGACCAAGCTTTTTGCACTTGTAACATTAAATATTGGATTTATCTTGAGGAGATTCATTCTCTCTTGCTTCTGGTCCAGAATTGGTTCTGAAATTCTCGCCTTCTCAGCCTCTAAAATTTAAACTTTTAAAAGTATGCTTTGTTTTTGCCTATTGTAGTTTCCTTTTCATTTCTGAAATTTACTTGGGCTTTTTGAACTTGCTCCGTTGTGTTTGATGATCTTTCATTCATTAGTATTTTACGGTACCCTAATGACGCTTACAAATAACTCTGTAGTTGTGTGTATTACTGGACTCCAAATAACTCTGTAGTTGTGTGTGTGTGTGTGTGTGTGTGTGTGTCAGTGTTTGGAATTTCGTTCCGTTCCGGCCAGAATCCGGAACGGAACAAGCCTCATCGGTACCGGCCAAAAATACCGGTCGGCACCGGTAGTTTTCGGTCGGTACCGGCCGGTACCGTCGGTTCCGGATAATTCCGGCCGATACCGGAAAAATTAAAAATCCTAAGGACCTAATTGCAATTTTGAAAAAAAATTTCTCCTCACGCCGTCGTCTCTCCTTCTTCTCTCATCTGTGCCGCGCCGCGCCGCCTGCTCCTCACCGTCGTCCGTCGCCTCCTCCTCGGCCGTCACCTCCTCCAGTTGCGCCACCATCGACTGCATCCGCAAGCTCCTTGCGACACCAGATATCGCAAAACAAGCAACACAACACAACAATCAACAAATCACAGATCTGGGGTTTTGCTTACCAGATCTGGGTTTTACTGGCCAACACCTAACATAATGAAGCATCATTGGGCATTTGTGGGTGCTTTACTGTCTCCGTTAGCTTTCTCTCTCCTAGAACATCAATCGCATGTAGATTCGCACAAAGAAGAGAGTAGAAATAGATCCCCTACTCGACGAGTCCTCATCCTTTTCTTCTGCGCACAGACCCATTAGATCTGAGAAGCCAGCCATTATTTACTTTATTCAGTTGATTGTTTCGAAAAGTAACAAACGTAGACAGAAGCAGAACAATAGGAAATTGGGAGGGAAAGGGCAGGAAAAGATATGGAAAACGACGAGCTGAGGATATGTTGACAAATGAAATTGAGGACTATGTTTCCAAAGTTGAATGTCAATAACATTTTATGAAGAAAAGGTTAGTATTGTAATATATGATATCTTATTACACTTTGATATTTTTAAAAATATTAATATATTATAATAATTTTAATAATTAAGTCATTAATTTAGTTCATAATTAACTTAAAATAAATAAACTCTTTTAAATATTTAATTTTAGTGTAATATTAAAATTAAAATTATACTTTTTCATAAAATAATTATTTTAAAAAATTTTATTAGTGTTAAATTTTTTGAAATTTTATATTTAATAACTTAATTTTAAAACTTTGTATAAATAAAGTAAATAATATTT
>JAOQMR010000006.1:5832462-5842672 GCA_027563865.1 Erythroxylum pelleterianum | reverse complement strand
AGGGACTATTTTATAAATTTAAAAAATATCCCGAAACGGTACCCGGTACTGACCGGTACCGGTACAGTTCCGTTCCAGAGCCCAATCCGGTACCAAGTCCGGTACGGTATTCAGAACATTGGTGTGTGTGTGTGTATTAAAATAAAAATATTTAATTTTTATAAATCTTGGGAGGCCCAGTTCACCACTGGGCCCCAACTAACTCCGTTTATGCTTCATATTATACAATTCGTTGGAGTTAGGTATCTTACAGAACTTTCACACCTTTATTTCACTCCCTTTTCTTTTGACTTTTTGTATAATACACATATAATGGCCAAATGACCATATTTATAGAGAAAACAATCAATTATTACCGACTATAATTGCCAACTTCAACTTCATTGTTGAGAGGAATTCAAAATCAATTTGGCTTGGTATTTTAACCGAGTCAAATATAACAATTTACAGCTTGTAATCTATAAATATTAATTAAACCAAGTTTAATTTCTAACATGGTATTATGGACATGTAAAAATTGGTTTCTTTCAATATGCTTCAATTAATTAGTCCATTGCTATTTCGAAAGAGTCCACGTCAAACAAGTTGACATACGTAGCGGCCGAAGCTAGCCAATATAATATTGGGCCGTTATGTGTCAAATAAAATAGTCCACCCTTAGCGTATGAATCTTCTTTAGTTCTTCTCTTCAAAATCATTCTATAACGAAGTAAGTTGACGGAGTTCTAATGGTGAAAACGGTGGTCGGAGACGAAGCCCGACTCGGTTTAATCGAGGATCGCCTCAGTCAATCCAGTCTCACTTCTCAGGTCTTGTTCTTACATACATACGTTCTTTCTCTTACTAGAGTATACGAGAAAGTTGATTAGCGTTACAGCTTTTGATTTAATTTACCAGGTGGGTCTGGTAATAGGGAAGCTGAGCTCCTCCTTAGACCGAGGCTTCGTATTCGATTTAGTGCCCACGCCCCCCAACGATGCCGGGGAGCCGCCTTGTTCCCTCATCGAGACCGCCACAACCAAAGACGACAAGAAAAGGGGTTCCAGATCTAAATCGCAGGCCCTCGATACCTCCACTTTGGTCATCGATAAGGATTGGGTCGCCGAGCATTCCCGTCAGGTGAAGTTCTCCTATTCATGTTGTTTATAGATTTTGAATATATATTTGTACCATTTGTATCTTTTTTAAAAAAAAAAATCATTTGTACCTTATATTTTTACGCAACTGCATTGGTTATAGGTTTCAAGAATGTTGCTAGGTGGCATGAATGTGGTTGGCATATATGTATGGGTTAGTGATAGCTCTTTCAAGAATTCTACCATAACCCTTTGCCAGGTATTTCTTTTGTCTTGTTAAAATGTCACCGAATTTATAACTTCTACTCTTATTACTGACGAATCATAATTATTGTTAAATTCCAGTTTTTCTTATCATCTTTTATTTAATGTTGTAATGTATTTATTGAATTGATACTTTGCACCTGATGTCATCGCTTTTGCAGACAGTGAAGGAAGTTGGGGAAGCTGCAGCCATCTCAGAGGCAGGCTGGGATGAAAGGTTGCTTATTCATATATGTTTTAGTCCAAGGAGGTATTTACTTGTCTGCATTCTGTGGACACACTTCAATTCTTACCCATATAACATGTTATCCTAATGAACTCGTTCTACTTCATGTTAATTCTGAATGATGAGTTAAAATGTGTAGGTGGACTTGTCGAAACTGCACTTTGTCTTCAAATATTACATCAAATAGCTTACGCCCTTGTGATTTCAAAATGGGAAGGGTTTTAAGCTCCCTACAGACCTTTAAGTGCACGTATAACTTTGAACTAAGGTAACTGCATTTTTAGCGCTCTCTCTCTCTCTCTTCAAATTTTCAAAATCTTTCTAAGTGATTCATGTATTCTTTCTGTGCATTGATGCACTGCAAGAACATATCTAGATGATGAAAAGTATAATAAGAAAATTTGCCACTGAATTCTGGCGTTAAGTATGACAGGTAGTTATGATTATATAAAAAGATCTTGTTTATAGTTATAGATCTTGATAATCTTATAAAAGTCTTCGATGACCTTTCCAAGAAGCATTACTGAGTTAAAGATCACAATTACGATTATCTCTGTTATATTACTCTATTGCCGAATATTATGCTGTAGTTTTAATTTTGTCAGTTCATTGGTTATTGTTATAGTTGTTTGATATTCAAGAAGCAACGAATTGTTGGGACTAGATTTTCCAATGATTGAAACACGTGTGTTAAGCTCTACTTTTCCAGGTTACCTATATTTCATGACAGTGCATCGGATGCTCCTTCGTTCAGTGCAATTCTTCGTCATGGAATTTCAGTTCATGCAAAAGAGCTGAGAGGTGCCAAGGCAATAATTGATGGCAAACTGGTGAGAATATGATTTGCTGTTTACCCTTTGTAAATTTGTCAAGGACATGATTTTAGGGAATGAACCATCTTTGATGCTTGAATATGTCAACTGGAAAATGATTCGTAACAGCTTTGAGTTGTGAGATTTTGCAGTAAGATGGATTTGATGCATCATGCCCAAATGTTTCCAATCACTGTACCTAAATTCAAAACTGATGCTTCTTAAATGTGGTCTGGATGGATGCTGGTGAAACATGAACTGCTAGTTATTCTTATTACACATATAGATGTCTGTCTGGACGTGTGAATAATGTTGTTGAAATATATTTTCACTTAAATAGGCCTAGAACAGATAGTATGCATAATTTATGGCTTTAATACTGTGGGACAAAACTATTATAAGTAATTTGTCTCGTGCTGTCTTCTCATATTAGTTATTTTCATCTCTTTGTGCTTTAGGTGGTTAGTGAAGACACTTGTACAACTGATGGTCCGCATGAAATTGAGTTACTTGTGCCTTTCATGAAGGATGTATTGGTGGGAGGTGTGTTGGAAATTTTCGCAAGTCGTTCTTAGATGTATATTTGGTGATCTGCATATGTTTTTCTTCAAACTTGTGATATTTTACCTGATTTTGTAAAGCAAGCAGCCAGAAAGATATTGCTGGGCTTATTCTCTTTGGTGGATCCGTGTGCTCTTTTGCATACTTGAACCCTAAGGAATCAGTTTTACAAGCTACTGCTGATATAAAGGTGTTTACCGAGTTTCTCCTTAGCCCTAATTCTATCATATGATTGAGGTATCTTTCCTTGAACATATTATCAATAGCCTGTGCAGGATTGGTGCTTGTTCTTAGTCATGGTTCTTAATAAACATGCATATTCAAAAAAAGTGAAAAAGTAAACAAGAAAAAAAATTTCTAGTTCTACATATCTTGGTAAAAACATGCAAACACTCCTATCTTGACATTGAAAATATGACATTCTCAAATCAAATTGTGAGAATAGGATTTGACTTGGTAGTTCACTTATAGGAAAAAGCAGCAGATAGGTTTTTCATTTTTATGTTGACACTAATTGCTAATTAATTGGAGCTTGGAAAATTTTGAAGTTTCTTCTTTATTCTCATACCGTATAACTTGTTTCCTCGCAAGTTCTTGAAACTGTACTAGCAGCTAGAGAAATGATATAGTTCTCTGTTGAATCTCTATCTATAAGAAGGTGATTTTGAAAATTCTAGTACGAAAATAGAATTTGTCACAGGAGTGCAATTACAAAATGTAAGAGTGTGCTTCCAACAAATTTAATGCTACACAGCAATGTTGGCTATTAAATATGGGATTTTTTGCTGGATCAAATTAATTTACATTGCATGCCATTCATTAACCAACTGATAGTATATTTGGATCTTGAAATTATTCCAATATGCTTGTTTGTTTTATTTTCAGGATGATATCATCAGGAGTCTAAAAAGCAGACTCGATATTATATGTGATGAAGCAGATGGAGGTCTTGATCCAATTGATGGGAATAGCAAGGAATTACACAAAGAGAAATTATCTGGAAAGCCTGTTTCAAAACTTGTTCCACACTTGTTGAGGTGTGTAAGAGCGTTTTGTTACATCCTTCTGCTCACAAAACATAAAGAACTTGAAATCGGTGATGCAACAATCTTTTCAATCATATATTCAAAATTATAAATTCTGCTACAGGAATACTTGTGGTCTTTCATTTCCACGAAGAGTTTTCATTCCTTGGCTGGGGACTACATTTATCTGTGATTACTTGCAACAGTTTGAGACACTGGAGGTTTGTGAATGGGTTTCTTGAGCAAATTATTTTCATATTGTTTTGGGGACATGAAGTGCTCTATTCTCTAAATTCTTGTTTTTCTTTGATTTTGTTAGATTCTAAAAGATCATTGTACTGAGTTGATGTCCATCGATGTCCCGGCCGATTCATCAATAATTCTTGAACCTGAAGATGAGGCTTCATTATTCATGAATAAATCATTTTGGGATATTTCGGTCCCTCGCTATTCCACACCTAGCTCATCTTTCGAAAAGGGTGGAAAAGTTGAAAAAGGAACTGCGGAAAGTAGTGGAAGAAAGGCTTTTGGATTAAATCTATTGGCTGCTATCTTCTTCCTTCTTCTATCTGTCTTGCTAGGGTTTGTGTTTGTCAGGCAATCATAGCAAGTCTAATTTGATTTTGGTGAATAGTATTGTGTGGGATGGCCATTCACAAATTTATTTCGTGCAAGTCTATGTTTAACAGTTGAGTCATTACAAATGGATCGAAAGGGATGCAATTGTGATAGTATCAGTTTCATTTGAATGAGCTTCGTATCGTTATTAGACACCTTTCGTGTCGAGATTGCACAAAATTTCAGTAGAGCATTTACTCAGGTCACCACCTCTTTTGTTGAGAAGGTTCTTGCTATGTATCTCTACATTTTCTTCAGAATGCTACTCAATTAACATTTGTACCAGTGTTTAAGGATCACGCTATTTTCAAATTCTAATGTACTGAAGAAAAAGGGAAACGTATATGAGAAATTCTAAATCTGCCATGACTAAAATAAAAACAATAAATGAAACGGTGACTCGACGGGCTTAGGAAAATAGTGCCTGAAAAAAAAGGAGCAATGTTCGTCTAAGAGGACGTATTACTCTTGTTGATGAAGTTGTAAGACTTTCCATTTTAAGGAAATGGTACATTAATTGAAGAATCTTGAATGTATAATTCTTACGTAAATGCATATTACAAATCTGTTTATGAACAAATTAATTCTTTTCTCCAACCATTTTATTTACAAATGCTTTTAGCGGATTAATTAGCATTTGTTCACTCTAAATCCTAATAGATAAAGAAATAATCAATTAATTCCTTTATAATTTAATTTGATACATTTATCAGATGATTAAACGTAACTAGTTATCCAGTGTGTTATATTCTAACATTCTCCGATGACTTAATCACAAGATAATTATAAAATTAAATAAAATAACTTCAATTGAATGAAAAATAAATACTAGAAGTTCAACATAAGTGATTTGGTATGATAAAATAATAAATACAATTTAAGGTGATTGTGCATTATTTGTACATATTAGGTCCAAAATAATAATATAACCAAATTCTATCATGGTCAACGATTATATCTCATAGATTTTTCTGGTAAAATTGTTGAAAAATTAGGGCAGGTCCGATCTTGTGGGCAGCAGAATAATTACAAAACTTTTTCATATTTAATTTCCCAAAATTCAAGATCGTTTAAAATTCTATAAAATGATTAGCACATAAACTATAATAAAGTATAAATCGTAATTCATAGATTTTTTCGAAGTTTGATCATTCTCGACTCATCTTAACCACTGTAGCTGCACAAATATTCGGCCTCTGACAATATCCATAAAACATATTGAGAACTCTGTAATTATTACAAAAAAGGTTAGACAAGGGGTGCTAGTTTCCTTAGAACTTAAACCTATTTATAATATGTTTCGAATATTGAAGTAATTTAATTAAAATTAAATTATACTTTAATTAGAATATAGCAATTATGCTCAAATAAAATCTAATATCTCATATTGATCCTTATTTATTAAATATCTCATATTTATTCATAAAGTTTCTCAAACTTTAAAATCAAGTCCAACTTGATTAAAACTCTTTTCTCTCTTTAACTCATCCTTTGTGTGTAACCAATTAGCTTCCCAAATATGTTGACAATGAATATAGATTATAATGCTAAATTATATTTAGGATTAGATAAATTAAACTCCTTTAATTTATCTTTAATTATCTAATTAAAAAATATATATCTATAAATCAAGATTGACCTCTAGCAATATATCATGACCATTCAAATATTTGGGAATGTTAAAGCGATTTTGACTAACTTTTTTGTACATTACTTTTTTTTGTATAATTTAATCCTTTCAACATACAGTGTTAGGATTAGATATAAAGCATGAAATTAATGTCTACTCTATTTTGATTCCAATCATATTAGTTCTTTACCATTAGTAATTGATTCAATTAATGACATTTATAAGCTATTTTATAAAGTATCATTCCACCTTGGTCAAAGATTTCTCAAATCAATACTAATTGAGAACAATTGCACGTTTTTTGGATGATGAATTTTATATTAGTCACTGAACTACTTTCATGTAATTCATGCTACATCCATTAATTACCAACTAAGATATCCTTGACTAGAACATGTCATAAGTAGTATCAAAATATATCAATCCCTATATAAGATAATTTTGAAGATCTCAAGTCCAATAATCATACAATCATCACAATGAGAATTTCCATAGACACACAAATAATACTCCAAATGGATTTTTCATCTGAGGTCAGTTCAGTGAACTTGTTTTTTAATAAGCACCCACATGTTTATTTTAGTATCTCCATATTTTAGTTTATGAGATCGACTACTTCTTTAATAACAAAACAAGTAATGTATGTTAGTCTTTTTACATTTTATTAATATCTTGTTTTAATAGAATAATAACTAGGAACACTTAAAGGATAATACATAAATACATTATAAATCTCAAAATTATAATCTTATCATAATTTCATTTGCAATGTATAATTATCCTATAGATTTTATCATAAACATTTAAATATGAACAAGATAAAGAATAAATTTAAATTATTTTGTCACTAAACTACAACCAACCAATTGATTGTAGGGTATAAACCAACAATCTCCTAGTTGCACTTAGCCAGTCATTTAAGTATCTTATACCATATCACTAGATGATGATCATGCTACTGGGATAGTAGTTTAGTGATAGAAATTTACAAGATTCCCTATAGTGAGCACTTGCTTAAATCTTACATCTTTCATCTTAATTATCATCATAATATTAAGAGAAACTACCTAAATACATACTTGAATCTTTGATGAGATCTTAACTCCTTTTGCATGCTTAATGGCTTTAATGATCTATAGCATATTACTATCTGAAAAATGCAAGGAACAATATCAAGTTCGTTAAAGAACTTCTTAATATAATTAGTCATTTCCACTAAATGAAATATGTATTATGACTTAATTAGCAACCATTATTACATTGGAATCTTTCCAATTTTAAAATAATATTGTTCTAAGTAAAATATACCTTAATTTGGACTTACTTCTAAAGTTAGTATCCTTATAACGTTGAACTCAAATATCAACTCATACCTAGAATAATGAATATCTTTAATACTTTACAAGCATCAGTATATTATTTATGTATTTGGACTAGAATAGGTAAACAACTTCCATATTTATCTTTATAGATCTAATTCTTATAGTTAAATTGTTACCTTTTCAAATCCAACATAAATTGTTCTTGAATAATTATATTTTCAATAATTGTTCTTGAATAATTATATTTTCAATAATTGAAAATATGAATTATTGTTCTCTATGGGCAATCTGTCTATATATACTCCTATTGAAAAGGATAATGATACTTTTACTAACCTTCTTATAGACATGATCTATTCACAGTCATTTCTAAAACAAATTCTTTAAATTCATCATAAAAATGAATCATTCAACGTCTAGTAACCTTTCAACTATACATCAAATATTAGATGTATTGTTATGAGAGTTAAAGTTCTATATTTCATTTTACTCCCACTACTTTTCTTGAGAACTATGCCCCCATAAGTATACATTGAGACAAACAAGTTGTTTAATGGGTCTATAAGATTATATCCAACCTTTGGATATCTCTTAACCTTTTATTATCCAATTTAGTTCTAAACTTAGTGGATAATGCATGCTTTATCTAAGTATTACATCCAAAAATCATCAACTTTGACTATTTCAAAATCTGACCATTTCATATCTAATATGAATTCTTGTTAATTGATTTAATTAGAACTTTCAAAGTTAAGTTACAGTACTAGGCTTAGCTATAGAAGACATAAATATTACACCATACAATATCTTATATTTATATTCCTCCTTACACAAATTTATACTCTTATGGAATTTATTTGTAAAGGTATTTACTAGAGAATCTCATTTGTTATAAATAACCAAAAAATTTAAAACTCACCACATTGTTCTCATCAAAGTGTTTCAGCATTGTCATGATTAATTCTACTTAAATTTAAACAATTTAAAATTATTTCATTTAATACATATGAATTTATCACATAAAGCTAATCTTACTTCTAATGAAATATAAGAATCATCCTTTTATGAATTAGTATTCCATCTAATACATCACACATATAAATTTAACAAATCAATACAATTATCATCCTTTCATGAAAGGTTGATTTAGTTATTTTTCAACCCAATAAGTTTCACAACTTACATATGATTCATAATAAGAAAAGATACATATACCCTAATAAGTAGCTTTGTGATTCTCATTACATTGGTTTAACCACATGCCATAAAAGGATATTATAGGTTATCTAACTTTGATTTCTTACTATTTATGTTAAGCATAGGTCTCCTTTAATCCAACACATACAAACTATTTATATAAACTTGGATCAACTACCTTTATTTAACAATCTATTTCTTATCATGTTTTGAACATTGTAGTAATATTGAATATGAATTTAGTATCAAATACTGAATACTTATGTATCTAAGTATCTAATACCATATCCATCTATATGTTGATCATGTCTCTTCTGAGATAATAGCTTAGTGACAGGATTTGCAAGATTCTCTTCAATGGGAACTCGCTCCAATGCTATATTTTTCGCTCCATTGTCTCCCTGATAAAGTAAAACTTCTTAAGTACATGCTTGGATCGTTGATGAGACTTTGATTCCTTTGCCTGCACAATAGCACTGTTGTTGTTATAGTACAATACTATATGTTTAACAATGCTGGTAACCACTCTAAGTTCAGTGATGACCTTTTTGATCCAAAGCATTTCCTTTGCTGTCTTTGACACTATAATGTACTCTACCTCGGTCTTTGAATTTGCAATGGTTGGTTATTTGAAACTCTTCTAACTTACCCCGCCACCATTTATAATGAAGATGTACCCTGGTTGTGATCTACTATCATCGGGATTTGACTAGAAGCTAGCATCTGAATATCCTTAAACTCTCAGTTCAACTACTCCATAGACGAAGAAAATATCTTTAGTTCTTTTCAAGTACTTTAAGATATATTTCATAGCTGTCAAGTGACACTTACTTAGATTGGCTTGAAACTTGGTCGTTATGCTTAAAGCATAAGAGACATCTGATCTAGTACATAGGATCACATATATAATTAATCCAATTGTTGAAGCATATCGAATATAATCCATTTTATCCTCTCCTCTTGTGTCTTTAGACACATACTCTATGAGAGAGAAATCCCATGAGATATAGGTAAGAATCCCCTCTAGGAATTCTCCATGTTAAACCTCTTTAGAACTTTGTCTACGTACGTCGATTGGGATAACCCAAGTAACCACTTTGATCTATCTTTATAAATCTTTATTCCCAGAATATAAGCTGCTTCTCTCATATCCTTCATGGAGAAATTTTAAGATAACCAAATCTTTACAGACTAAAGCATAGCTATGTTGTTTCCAATCAACAATATTTCATCTATATATAACAATAAGAAAATGACTGCACTCCCACTAACCTTCCTATTGTAGGAAAATCCCGGTGTGTCCATAACATGGACACAGTGCGGAAAACAAAAATTTTTGTCCCGGGACAATCCCGAAAGCCAGGATCCAAGTGTACGTACAAACAGTCAAACCATAACGACTAATGTAGACCGTCTCTAACGGTATCCACGCAGAGGTCGGAAAACCTAACCGGGACAAACCCTTTTGACCCGGGAATA
>JAOQMR010000006.1:5819338-5832362 GCA_027563865.1 Erythroxylum pelleterianum | reverse complement strand
AGAAATATGATTCAACACATTGTCGTCAACCCACTGTCTGATAAAACCACATACCTGTCTATGCATCAGAGTCCATTATTCACCCGATTTATCATTAGACTTTTCAGTGGCAAATAATGGTAAGTGAAAATTCTTCACATAAAGTAGATCCTTCATCTTGCCCTTCCAAAGAGCATAATTGGTGCCATTCAAAGTAACCATCCTCCTAGTGTTGACAACTTCCATTGTTCACTAGAACCACAAATATCCCGAACCAAAAGCTCTAACACCACTTGTTGGGAAAGGAGGTGTCGGTCACGCAGCGACAATAAGGTAACCAGAACTAATAAACCTTTCCCTGTGTGAACAACCACAACCAATCCAAACAAAAAAACAGCAGCCTACAAACTCACCGATGCAAGAAATTTAGCAGCAAGAAATAAATAACACAGTCAATGTTTACGTGGAAAACCTCCCTCAATGTGAGAAAACCACGGGACCTACTCCATTAAAGAAAAGCTCCACTATCATCAATCAAATTACAGAGTTTTTCACCTCTAGATATAACTAGAGTCACCACTCAACTCTTAAATGCAACAATAATCATCAACAATATGAAAAATCAAAGAGTTAAGAACAATATCACCCTTAAAATCTCAGCAACTTTGACTGAAGATTAGGGCACCTTAGAGACCTCCAATTCCAATCTACACCATTCAGAATGAAGAACCATGAGCGAGGAACCTTTGGTTAAAATTTCAGGTCGATCCGACAAGAAATCACCATGCGATTGAAGGTTGGAAGATTACTGTGCAAAGTTGGAGAAAAAACGAAAATTTTCTTCCCTCTCTTTTCTCTTCCCTATCTTTTCTCTTCCGGCTGACTACTCTTCTCTACACTTCTTTAGGGTTTAAAACACCTTTTTATATTTTAGGCTTTGGGCTCCACTTAGGAGTGACCCAAAACCCAACAGATTAAGGACAGGTTAGTTTCACAACAATTAGTTCAAACAATTTATTGCTTGTTTTAATAATTTTAACTAATATTATAAAATTAGTACATTTTTAAATTTTACCTATAATTTACTCAAAATAAAAAGAATCACTTTGATTGATGACAAGAAGCAAGTATCCATGGGTATCCACCAATAAAAACTGAGACATCCTACAAAACAGAGTAAATTCCTATGCCACAGAAGCAAGATTGATGAGACAAAATATATATTGGAAGTAACAGTATTGCCTTAAACATTAGGAATGAATGCAGCTTGAAATTGAAGGATGGAAATTCTTTAACACAAACTATAATCTATTGCAGTCAACCTTGACTACAAGGTCAACCAGGTGTAGTGTGTTAATATATGAGAACGCAAGAAAAAGCTATTTGCCTTCAATTCAAGACGGAGCAAGGAATATCGTCCTAAAACCACTCAAGGTAAACACAAGTATTTGTAGTGATCAGATCTCTACGGGAGTCAATAGGATAATAGGTTTTGTTGTTAAAAATTAATAATTTTTAATTAATCGGTCAATATTTGTAAATGAATAAGTTCTTATAAATTAAAATAAATAAATTATTTTTCATTTAACAATCTTTGTTTCTAATTAAGCTTTAAATTCTTCGATAGGTAAAACAATCTCTTTCAATTATATTTTAAATTCTTTAATTTTATTTAAACTTTAGTCAGTTTTATGAGAGTCTAATATCGATTAAATCTTTTAAACTTTAAACTTCTTGTCTTATCGGTTTAACTTCCGATTCAATTTTTACAATATTGAGAAATTTGGTAAAAGATCTAATTTAGTAAATTTAGGAGGTGTACAGCAAATTTTACTTTATATATACCCTTTCCATAAATGCCTCGATTTTAAGTATTTTAATTAAAAATCAAAGTTAAGAACAATCACTTTTAGTAAAATATATTTATTTGATAGAGTCTTCACATATGCTTATTTATATGACAAAAAGTTCAATTTTAACCTAAGTTTTACACCAATCGAAAAGTTTAATCCTAACATTTCAGAGAAAACAATTAAGATCTTAACATTTTGGAAACGTTAAAATTGGACTCTGCAATAACGAAATTATCAATGGACGTCAATTAAGTCTTTTTATAATTTTATTTTATTTTTTGTGTCCTATAGTGCCATGTCATATCTGATGTGGCAAGGTGAGATCCAATTTTTAAAAAATTGTTAAAAAGTTATTTTATTTATCAGCGTAGGACTCTTTTTTAAAAATATTAAAATATGTTGTTTCCATATTTTAACGTTCCTCTACCCTCTCTTCCGTTCTGTGAGTTGTTGTACACATCTTTTTCTCCTTCAAAATCCTTTCCAACGACTGCAAAAAGGTTACATACAAAGCCAGAGATATGATTTAGTTATTTCCTCAAGCCAAAACATGTTCAAACGTAGAAATTGTAAAGTATGACCTTTTTTTTTTATAACTCAGGTTTTGGGCTTCACCCGACTATCCTGGAATCTATGAGCTACCCATTCAAACTCATAGATAAGTAAATTCAGGTCTGAACCTAGATAGTATCAGAAGTACCTGCTCCTAAAAAATAGGCTACCACCAGGAGGATTATATCATCTTAAATAAAGGTTGTTCCTCCCAAGACTCAAACCTACAACCTTCACACAATCCTCTCCCCCTTTCTACTGCTAAGCTATCTTGTGATGGGCAATATAAAGGTTGTTCCTCCCAAGACTCAAACCTACAACCTTCACACAATCTTCTCCCCCTTTCTACCGCTAAG
This sequence comes from Erythroxylum pelleterianum, assembly GCA_027563865.1. Lineage (NCBI taxonomy): Eukaryota > Viridiplantae > Streptophyta > Magnoliopsida > Malpighiales > Erythroxylaceae > Erythroxylum > Erythroxylum pelleterianum. The sequence continues at coordinate 5,829,622 of JAOQMR010000006.1, read as the reverse complement.
CTATCCTGTGATGGGCAAGTTTGATATTATTCTTACCGCTTCATATAGTAGAGAATGCAAGACTAGAGGGATGGCCTTGCTATTGATTTTATTTCCCAATTTCCTACATCACCAGTCACCATTTTGGCCCTAGATTTCCTCCAACTTCTCTCACATAAAGTTAATAATTGTAGTTTTCAGGAGACCATAACTGAAGTAACTTAGTTTTGATGCTTTAATGATTTTTTTTCTTTTTTGGTTTAAAATGACGCAGAGTGATTATCCAAGTGCTATACAGTTACAGTACCTTGCCTATACATGTACTAGTTTCTTCTTCTTCCGTTTCATAGTTTCTTCTATGCTGATTATGGTCTTTTTTATAAAAAAAACATTTCAGTAGATGGGTAGTAAGTTCAAGAAAGGCACGTGTTGATGACTTTGTATAATCTGGATTAGATGTTTGGTTTGATTCAAGAAAAAGTGGGAATCAGCTACGCAGATTGGTCATTGAGCCTTAAAATGTAGAACATGAAATGGTTGCCATTGAAGGACCTGCTACTGTTGTAACTGGTATTCCTCTTACTTCTAGATTGGATTGGATTTGGATTTGGACCAGACCATATAGTCGTCTTCTTCATTGTAATTCATATACTATCTGTGGAGCTCCGAAGTCTAAACCCAGAAATAGTTACAAAATCCATAAACATTGGAATAAACTAACAAACAAACAAAATTGTATTCGTCAAGTTGTCTAGTTAAACATGAATCTTTATAACATAATTTTTTTGACACCAAATCAATATTCTTCCAAATCAATATTTTAATTCCCTGTCAGATATGAATTTGAAGAACTATTACAGAAAAATCAAGCAAGAAAAGAAAAGAAAGAGAAAGAAAACAATCAATCACATAGCACACATATTTATGTGGTTCACCCCAATTGATTAGAGTTATGTCCACAGGAAACGACAAATCACGAATTTACTATCAGAAAAAGGAAGAATTATAAGAAGAGTATGAATAGGGTTTTTCATTCACATTTAACCCTAAAACAAATGGAGTTTATGTATCACTCCAATACAAAATACTGAAAGTACCAAAATACCCCTAAATAATAAGTCGAAGATTCAAGCCATATCTAACAAATCTCTACCTTGCATTGAATCTTCTCCCATATCCAAAAAATTACTTCTCAAACTCTGCCATTGCCAGCTCTATCTTAGGACTATTTGAAACTATTAACATTCAGCAAATCCAAGAAATGCTTGAACTTGTTAGGAACTGGTTTGGAAAACATATATGTGGGATTATGTTCAGTGCCAACTTGGAGTTGCTTCAAACTCCACCTACTTATCAACACTGTCTACTTTTTCTAAAACAATAGACTCAACAATAGGTGAAGCATAGAATTTTCATCAAAAATTACATTTTTACTCATAATAACTCTACATTCCCTTCTTTGACCTTGGTTCTAGTTTACCGTCATTAACATGATAATAAGCAGGATAACCAAAAACATTCAAAATAGAATAATCATCGAGTTTTATAGACCTCTAAAAAGGTTTTGTAGTCTATAGCAGTTGTTAGAGAACGGTTCACCAAGTAACAAGCAATGTTATCATCCTCAGCCCAAAAGTTTCTCATCAATCCAGCATTAAAGAGCATGCATCGAGGTCTCTCTAATAATGCTTTGTTCATCCTTTCTATTGTCCATTTCTTTATGGAGCGTCTCTAACTCATCAAATTCACCTTAACCAAAAATCTAAGCCATTATCTGTGCGAAGGCGTTTTACCTTCTTCTCTGTCTGATTCTCTACCAGAATCTTCCATTGCTAGAAAGTTTTCAAAACCTCACTTTTATGTTTCAACATGTATACCCATGTTATCCGGAGCAGTCATCAATCACGGATAAAAAATATTTCACTCCACTTAAAGATGAAACATGAGAAGGACCCCAACAATTAGCATGAATGTAATCTAATGTTGCCTTTGTCCTATGCATAACCTTCTTAAAATGAACTCAACATTGTTTCCAGAAAACACAGTGATAATAGAACCTAAAATTAGATATCGTGTGTGCCCCAAATAGGCCCTGTTTGCATAGAATTGTCATTCCCTTTTTGCTCATGTGCCCTAATCACATATGCCACAAGTTGATATGATCTGATCTGATTTTAACTGTTTTAAAAGAGAAGTTGTTGCAACTGAACCTGTCACTAGTATTCCCTGAAAAATATTTAGGGTACCATATTTGACTCCCTTCATTACTACTAATGCACCTTTGGTAATTTGACGTACTCCACCTTCACAATTATACTTTAAACCTTTTGGGTCTAAAACTCCTAAAGAAATCAAGTTATTTTTCAAATCTAGCACATGTTGAACGTCATCTAAAGTTCTAATTATACCATTATGCAATCTGATCTTGAATGAGCCAATGCCTAGTACCTTGCACGATGTGTGGTTTCCCATTATGATGCTTCCACCATCCTTTTCCTCATAGGGTGTGAACCAATCTCGATGTGGGAACATATGATAAGAGCACACTGAATCCAAAACTCAATTATTCTCGAAATTTGATTGATCAGTCACTTAAAGAACCATATTTTCTTCTGACGTAGAATCATCTTGAGCAACAGCAACATATTGTGTTTTTGACGTATTCTTCTTTGGACATTCAGTCTTCCAGTGACTTGTTTCTTTGTAGTAATTACAGATATCTCATGGATTTATAGTCGAATCTCATGATTTAGACTTAGACCTTCCTTTGCCTTTCCACTTTCCTTTTCCCTTCTTAGGACGTTCTTACGATTTTTCAGAATTTGCGGCCACCAATCCAACTGCAAAACTTGAAGTAAATCACACGTTAATATAGACTTAATACTCGATATACAAAATGCACAAGAAGGGAGGGTTGAATTGTGTATTCTTTTTCGATGATCCCCCTTTCAAGAATTTCTTTAAAACTTGCTTTTTCTCAAAACTTTTGAAAAACACTAATATGAAGTATTGCAACTCATTTTCTAAGTGCTTGTATGAAACAGTAAGAGTAATAGTTGAGGGTTGAGAGTGAGTCGACACGACAGATTTATACTGGCTCACCCCAAACTGTGGGCTACGTCCAGTCTTCAGAGATCTTTATGAGATTTCACTATACTTCGCAAAGTTACAAGTATTCTTTAACTCCAAGCCTCTTCAGGTCTCTTACAACAAGTGTTCTTTTTACACTTAGCTTCTTCAGGCTATCTGCTTTCTCTTCTTTCAACTGAAAAATACTTCGAGCTTTGTTACAAATAAGAATAGCTCTACGTTTAGCACAATAAGATTTCTAGCTTTTTGTTTCTGACTAACTCTTTCGAAAATCTCTAACTTCTACAATCTTCGACTCCGACTCGTATTTATAGCCTTCGTCTTCAACTACTTCTTGATAACTGCTTCTTTCTTTTTGTTTCTTGATCTTTGAAGAATCAGTTATTCAGTTGAGTTCTCTAACTAACTCAAGCTGATTAGTCATTCGACGTGGTATCGGGTCTTTTGTCTCATTTTATCGTCTCACTTTTGGCTTGCGCTTCTGTCTCACTTTTTGGTTTACGCTTCCGTCTCACTTTCTATCATCTCACTTTAGTCATGCGTTTCTGTCTCACTTTTTGGTTTGCGTTTCCGTCTCACTTTCTATCGTCTCACTTTTGTCTTCCGTCTCATTTTCTTCTTCCGTCTTATATTCGTCTCTGTCTCATTTTGTCTTCCATCTCATTTTTCTTTCTACTTCCGTCTTATTTTGTTTTCTGCTTCCATCTCATTTTTCCTTCTACTTCCAGCTCATTTTGCTTTCTGCTTCCTTTCTTCTATCTTACTTTCCTCTTTTATTATTATTTGGTTTTCATCAAAATTATTGAACGTAAAGTTATTTTGACTTAACAATCTCCCCCTTTTTGATCATAACAAATAATTATAGTAGTAAGAAAGAAAGTATTATTAACAATATAGTATACAGTATACGACTATATACACTTGAAAAAATTTCTTCTTCTTCTTCTCCTGTTCTCCTGTTCCTCCCCTATCTTTTTCTTTCTCCTTTCTCTCCTCTTCTCCCCCTATTTGTTATTAAGCAAAAAGATTTACGACAGTAGATGCTTCATTATTTCTAAAAATATTTCCTTCATTTTCGTGCGGAGTGACTTGAAGTCTTGTCATATTTGAGCTATTTCCTCTCGTAAGTCACTTATTGAAGCAGGCCGATCATCATCCTTCTGCTATTCTACTTTAGAAGAAATAGTAGTGTTGTATGCGTCTAAAGACAGAACAATTGCTTCACTGATTATAAGGGCAGGAGGTTGGACAGATAGGTTTGGCTCAGGGAGATTCAAATCATCAGGGATGGTCAGACGTGGAACTTGTCTTCCAAATAGGTGTAGAACATCTTCAATTGAAGGCACAGTACTTAACGGCCTAATGTGCATAATCAAGTGCATAAGAGTCTCGGTTGAGTAGCTAACATCTCCAATCCTCACGAATCTGTACTGACTTTTTGTTATTCTACCAACTATCTGAGAAGAATCTTTAGTGGTACGCTGACCATATTTGCTTCCTGAAGCTTTCGAAACATAGTGGGTAACATAGGTTCCCTTCATCTAGGTTGCATAGCATGCCTCATCTATGTTCCTCACTTCAACTTTGATATGATCTTTTGTCAAATTATTTAATATTCTTCTTCCCCTTATCATCATTGCGAACAATGTAAGGTCTTGGTTGAATGTCAGGCACAACCTTAATCACAGTCCTCTTTGTGTTTGAAAAAATAGTGTACCTATGCCTTGTACTACTACTCTTCTCATCGTCATTCAACAGATGCATTGTACTACTATTTACCAAAATTGGTGGTAATTTTGCCATGACTAACCTTTTTGGGGTATCTTTGATGATTATCGAAGTGCTACTTCTTACAGTTGAACTTTTTCAATAACCTTGATTCTCAAATCCTCTTTTCTCAAAAGATGAGAGGTATTGACCTGTACTGGACTGCATTATACTGCCTTCTTCGTCTAAACAGCAATGGGAGTGCTCTTCCTCTAACTGATGTTCTGCTTCTTGTTTCCTTCTTCAGCTGGTTGATCTCTTCAGATCTATCTACAACTCCCATTTTATTTAACTCATCTACTTAATTCTTTAAGCAGACGTTCTCTTTTTCTAACTCTTGCGTATTTTTCAAACTTTCTACGTACTTTTTCTTTAATAGCTTATACTGCTTTAGAATTGCATGAGAATCTTCTAATAGTTCTGAGTATGCATCTTGTAATTCACTAAATTTTGAAGTTACCTCCTCATCATTATCTTCTTCTGCTACTAGGAAAATGTTTGCTTGTTCCAATGCATCTGAGTCAGTATTTGATTCGGACGAATCTAGATCTTCTCAAGTTGCCATCATGCTTTTCTTGCCTTCTCTACTCTTCTTTGGCTTTCTTTTTAGCAATGGACATTCAGACTTGTAATGTCCTGGCTTGTTGCATTCATGGCATATGATGGATGTCTTCTCATTCTTCCCATCATCTTTGCTATTCATCTTGAAGGAGGACTCTTTATTTCCTTTAGACTTTTTCTTCCACATGCGTTTGATCTTCCTCGAGATAAAAGATAACTCATCATCTTCATTGCTCGAACCATGATCTGATTCACTGGAATCGTCATTCTTGGATTCTTCAATCTTTAGTGCTTTTGACGATGAATTCTTCTTCCTTTGAATCTTGTGATTCTTCTGTCCAGCCTTCAATGCTATCAATTTATCCCGTCTAGGTTTGGCTTCAGCATCGAGCTCAACTTCATGTATTTTCAGAGATCCAAGCAATTCATCAAGCTTTAGCACGCTTAAATCCTTGGCTTCTTGTACAGTTGTAACTTTTTTTCTCCATCTCTTTGGTAGACTTCTTAAGATCTTACGAACATGATCTTGATTGTCGTAAGTTCTTCCGAGAGCTTTAAGTCCATTAATGATTGTTTGAAATCTTCCAAACATCTGATCAATAGATTCTTCGTCCTTCATCTTGAACAGCTTGTACTGATGTACAAGAATGCTTATCTTGTACTCCTTAACTTGATTTGTACCTTTGTGTGCGGTGGATAACGTATCTCATATCTCCTTCGCAGTATCGCATACGTGGACTTTATCGTACTCACTTCTGCTTAAGGCACAACTCAAAAAGAACTTGGCCTTCGAGTTTAGTTGAAATCTAGCCTTTTGATCAACAGACTATCTGATTCGTGGAATAGGATTTCCTTCTTCATCTACCAGTGTGTACGGTCCATTTTTTATTATGTCCCAAAGGTCAATATGAGTAGCTTCGATAAAAAGCTACATTCTATCTTTCCAGTAATGATAGTCTTCTTCGTTAAACGCAGGAGGTCTAATGATCGAGACACCTTCAGATATGTATATGTGTGATTCTGCCATGAATCTTGATCCACACTTTGTTACAGTGATTCTTGGACACCGAGTTCTGATACCAATTGAAGTGAATCACACGTTAATATAGATTTAATAATTGATATACAAACGCATAAGAAGGGGGGTTGAATTGTATATTCTTTTCACTGATCCCCTTTTTAGTGATTTCTTTAAAACTTGTTCTTTTCTCAAACTATTAAAAATCAATATTGTAAAATATTTTCTAAGTTCTCGTATAAAAACAGTAAGATTAAAAATTCAAAGTTGAGAGAGTTGAGAGTTGAGAGAGAGATAATGTCGACACAGCAGCTTTATAGTGGTTCACCCCAAACCGTAGGCTACGTCCAGTTCTCAGAGATCTTTATGAGATTTTACTATACTTCACAACGTTACAAGTATTCTTGGATTCCGAGCCTCTTCAGGTCTCTTACAACAAGTATTCTTTCACACTTAGCCTCTTCAGGCTATCTGCTTTTCTTTCAACTGAAAGAGCTTTTGAGCTTTTGTTACAGATAATGATAGCTCTAACTTTTTCACAACAAAATTTCTAGTTTTTTTCTTTTGAAAATCTCTAACTTCTCAAATCGCTAAGCTTTTTTTCAGTCTTCGACTCCGACTTGTATTTATAGTCTTCATCTTCAACTGCTTCTTGATAACTGCTTCTTTCTTCTTGTTTCTTGATCTTTAAAGAATTAGTTATTTAGTTGAGTTTTGTAACTAACTCAAGCTGATTAGTCATCTGATGTGGTATTGGTTCTTCCGTCTTACTTCCTTCCATCTGATTGTTATCTTACACTTCCGTCTCACTTTCTATCGTCTGACTTTTATCTTTGCGATTCCGTCTCACTTTTTGGTTTGCTCCTATTCTTCTGCTTCCATCTTACTTTCTACTACTTCCGTCTGATTTTTATGTTGCGCTTCCGTCTCACTTTTGTTTTGCGCCTTTCATCTCACTTTTGGTTTGCGCCTTCCGTCTCACTTTTGTTTTACACCTTCCGTCTCATATTCTTTTGCTTCCTTCTTACTTTCTTCTTTCAATATTATTTGGTCTTCATCAAAATCATTGACGTAAAGTCATTTTGACTTAAAAATAACCATATCAAATTTATATTATTATAATTTTTTGAGACAAGATTGCAGTAAAATTAAAAATTATAAAATACAATATATTAAAGAGCTATTTTATAATTTTAAAAATTACTCAAAATAGTACTTAGTATTGACTAGTATCCGGACTATATTGTCCTATAATTAAAATTGATGTGATATTCATTATGGTATTCATAACATTAGTAAAATGCTTTAAGCCGTTGTATTATAAATAAATCCAAGGTTCAATACCATGTTATTTATATGTTTGGCTTTATCTATCATTCAGCAAAAGACTGTCACATTATCAGCTTGCACTAATAATTTTTATTACATTGCATCACGTTAATCTACCATAAACCATCGGCTTAATTGGATCTTAAATAATTCATTGCATATAAATTAAACTTGTACATAATACCAATCTTCTCTCTAGTATTTAATTTTAGGGTAGGATTTCTGTGATACAGCTATACTGGTAGAATGAGAGTAGATAACGGTTGGACATTTAAAAGTTGCATTTTGGTGTAAGAGGACAAGAAAGAAAGAATGAAACAAGGAAATTAAGGGGTGTGGGGGAAGTGTGCGTCTGAGTCTCAGAAGGCACATGGTTCGTTAGGTAATATGTCTCAAATTACTTGCTCGGAAGGGAAGTGAGCAGTGATGTATATACGAAAATGTGTAGTCCAATCACCAAAAATGCCTCCAGAAACTATAGTCTCTTATGATCACGGAGTATGTAAAACAAAGGACAGCAACCAACTCAAGGACACCATTGTTCACAAAAGCTCCAGACCAAACCTGGTCAGTAAGCCAACAGAAGTGAGCTTTTCTTTGAATTGGTCAAGGGTAAAGTGAGAAGATCTCCAACGTAACAAATTAACCCATCAGTCATCAAAAAGTTACGTTAATCATGGTAGTTCATGATTGGAGAGGGTCAGAGGTCGTGCAAGCCCACATGCATATTCGAAAACGCTATACAACTCAAGTACTCGGGAACAGCTAAATTTCTTGACCTGCCAAGATTCTAGTGGGTCTGACTCAAATTTCAATAGTCCAGTCTAATCTCGACGTTCTACTTCGCAGGTCTACAATTACATCAAATAAATATTAAAATGTTTGACAAAAAACGGATAGAACTGAGACTTATCATGAATTCCAACGGGAACTTCGATCGGATGCCCAAACCTATCAGTAGTGTGCATCGACACAAAATCTGATCAAGGATCCACACAACCTTGATCTAAATGACTATTCCCCGCTATATTGGATAGTCTGGAGCAGGAAATTCGACTGTTACCTACCACTAGTTATCTTGCAAAAACTTAATCAGGTTGTCCACAAATGGATACAACCAACGCACAGGCTCGAAACTCTTCAAAACAGGTTCATTCGAAGACGCCACGACTGAGGACGTGGTTAATGTAGATTTGGACAACCCATTTGCTTGTGAATTTCAAAAAGAATTGTCATATCTAAACTTCAAGTTATCAGCACTGAAAATTTACAATGAAATTAACAAACCATGCAATGAGATATGAATAAATTATAGATTTATATGGAGTTACTGACTCAACACATGTTAATTGTAAGAGATTGGTATTAAATATTAATCACTCTCCATAATATTAATAGTAAATTTTAGACAATTAAAAATGCATTTGAAATGAAAGAGCAATGTATAAGCTATGAACAATATATGTAGCATATTGATACAGTTTCTTTAAATATAAAAAAAGAAAGAAAAATATCTTATCATAATTGCATGATCACAATTACATGATTGTGGTTTTAGAAAATACGCAGGGGAATAATATGAAATCACCACAATTATGAGAAAGATACTTTAAAATCTTCAAGTCTTATCTTCCCTTCTAAGCTTAATTGCAAAGCAATAGTGAACTTGTCTCAAAATTTGCAACAATAGTAGATGCAAGAGTCTTGGTCATGACATCAGTGATTTATGCTTTAGCTGGAATATGATGGATGAAGAAAACTTTCTTTGCAATCTAAGTCTCTGACAAAATAAATGTTAATTTTAAAAAAAATTGTGTCTACAGGAAGGAACATTAATAAGATTATCATACAACGAGGTGGGTTTTAGATTAAATAAGCCAATTTCATTAGGAACAAATGCGATCCAACATAACTTAAGATGCAAATGCAATACTACATGTATTCAACTACTATAATGAGTACCATTGGGTTGTTTATTTGCACTTAAAGAAATAAGATAGATTTGAAGAAAATGCACTAGCTATAGGTAAATGATGATCTCTATGACAACTAGCCAATCAACATCAAAGTAGGCACTGAGATGAGGGTTAAGGTTTTAGCTAAATATAGGCCATGAGAGGTTATTGATCATAAATATCAAAGACTCCGTTTAAGTACAATGTAGTAAATGTGGATAGCGTAATGAAGAAATTATGATACTTTGCTAACAACAAATTAAATATCAACAAGGGAGAGACAAAGGTATTAATGAGTACTACGGTGTTGTGATATTCAATAGGATTGGAGAGGGAAGTGTCATGATTTTTAGAGAGAGGTAGGATGGAAGTTATAGATATTGGTATAGGTTTGGAATTTGAAGATAGGTATGAGTGAGAAGATCTTAAGTGAATTTTGTTTGTGTAAAGAGAAGGCCATTGTTAGCCCCGGAATTTTTTTTTATTCTTAAGCATGATTAGCTTAAACAATTTGTATTAGCATTAGCATTAATTGTGGTAAGTGACATTAATTAGCATGTGACATTAATATGGTAGGTAGCATAA
>JAOQMR010000006.1:5796115-5819238 GCA_027563865.1 Erythroxylum pelleterianum | reverse complement strand
CAGCAGCCAGCGCCTTGGGAATGGGCCATCAGCCAGGGCTCACCTCCCAGGGCAGTTGGGCTCCGAGAGCGGGGTCCAACAGCCATTTAGTATGAATTTAGCTTCAATTCTAAGGAAGTAATGAAGGGATCCAAGGTATTTATTATAAAAGGTATTATTACTGTTATGGATGAGAGAGAAGATGAATGTTATGGATGAGAGAGAAGATGAAGGAATATGAAGAATTTGTAGCCAAAATATCATCCATGAAAATGAAGAGGAATGTGGTGTCAATGAGGGTGGAAAGAATAAAAAGAGAGGTGTTGGATTCTAAGGGCATAGAGTTGAGGTCAAGAAGTTTTTAACTCCATTAATAAAACTAAGTATATAAAGAGCTCATTTGAGACCATAAAAGACAATGTATAGATGATAGACATAATGGAGATGATTGGGATTAACAAAACTTGGTGGTTGAATCATGTAGATAGGTTCTTGAGCATTAACATGGAAAAAAGTATTATTTACATCAAGTTGACAAATTGACCAATTTTTAATGACAGTTATTGTGACAATGATTTGAATAATGGTTAGATAACAAGGGTAAACTTGTCAATTTACTCAATGCTGAGAGATTGGTGATTTCCATTAATAACTAGACGAGATTTATAGCACTTTAAAGAGCCATTTGGTTTATTTTTAGTATAGATGACCAATTTACAACTAATAATGTTGATATTAGGTGGAGGAAAGCCAAGGTCTAAGTTTGGCTATAATATAGTTTTAAACTCACCTTATGCAACTTGATATCAGTGGAAGAGTTTTTTAGGTTGGGTGAAAGAATTAGGATCAAATTCTTGAGTGGAGGGTATGATAGGTGACATAGTAAGAGAAGTTACAAGGCATAAAAGTTTTATCTCGAGTTTGAGTGAACATTGGATGTTGATGTATTGAGGGTGGTAGAGGTGATAATGGTTCATGATAGAGGCAGTTTATAGAGATATAGATTGTGTACGTGAAAGTAAAGATGGAGGATGAAGTAAATGTAAGGATATTAGAATAAAGGAGGATGAAGGATTAGTTGTAGAAATAATGGGTGTTTAAACTTATAAAAAAACTATTCTTTAATGAAGTAAAAATGTCGAGAAATATAAATTTTATTAGTTTGTGGGTTAAAGCAATGTTAACCTTGCATTTTAATATATATTTGAGAAAAAACATACAACGTGAACTTGGTTTTAAGTTTGTCATATCGTTTGGGTCCAAAAATAATGACATCTAAAGACACAAAGATGGGACATGTTAGGTTTGGCTAAATAAAAGGGTGTCATAATGTGAGTTATAATTGATAATAGGTGTAGGAAAAAGGTTTATGAGATACATGGTAGTAGAAAAGGCTTCATACAAAAAAAAAACTTTAGAAAGAGAGGCATGAATAAGAAGAGTGAGCAAGTTTCTAATTTGTCGAATTTTATAGTCATCAAGTCCATTTTGTTGGAGAATGTGAGGACAAGAGAGACAGTATGAAATTCCATGAGAACTAGACAAGGTTTATAGCACTTTATAGAGCCATTTGGTTTATTTTTAGTATAGATGACTAATTTACAACTAATATTGTTGATATTAGGTAGAGGAGGGACAAGGTCCAAGTTTGGCTACAATATAGGGTTTTAAACTCACCTTATGCAACTTGATACAAGCGGAAGAGTTTTTTTGGTTGGGTGAAAGAATTAGGATCAAATTCTTAAATGGGGGGTAGGATAGGTGACATAGTAAGAGAAGTTACAAGGCTTAAAAGTTTTGTCTCAAGTTTGAGTGAACATTGGATGTTGATGTATTAAGGGTGGTAGAGGTGATAATGGTTCAAGATAGAGGTAGTTTATAGAGATATAGATTGTGTACGTGAAAGTAAAGATGGTGGAAGTAAAGGTAAGGATATTAGAATGAAGGAGGATGAAGGATTAGTTGTAGAAATAGTGGGTGTTTAAACTTATAAAACTCTCCTTTAATGAAGTAAAAATGTCGAGAAATATAAATTTTATTAGTTTGGGGGTCAAAGCAATGTTAACCTTTCATTTTAATAGATATTTGAGAAAAAACATATGACATAAACTTGGGTTTATGTTTGTCATATCGTTTGGCTCCAAAAATGATGACATCTAAAGACACAAAGATGGGACATGTTAGATTTGGCTAAAAAACGTTTGCCATAACGTGAGTTATAATTGATAATAGATGTAGGAAAAAGGTTTATGAGTTACATGGTAGTAGAAAAGGCTTCATACAAAAAAAAATTATAAAGAGAGGCATGAATAAGAAGAGTGAGGCAAGTTTCTAATTTGTCGAATTTTATAGTCATCAAGTCCATTTTGTTGGAGAGTGTGAGGACAAGACAAACAGTATGAAATTCCATGAGTTTTAAGGTTACAAAAAGGCTTTTGATGAGTTCATTAGATCCATCACATTAAAACATGTTGATGGTGGTGGGAACCATGCTTTTAATGTGAATTTTAAAGCGTTAAAATTGGTGAATGGCTTGTGGTTTATAAATTAAAAGATAGATCTATGTGAAATAAATAAATTTTTTTGATAAAGATAATGGAAAAATGGTGACCAAAGACAATCAAGTACTTTTACATTGGAAGCATGAGATGCATAAGTTTATTACATAAAGCACTTGATAATTAAGAAAGAGTTTTATTTTAAGGATGTCCAAGATAATGATGTAAAATGTCAGAGAAAACATGACATGTTGTAAGAACAACAAAATTATTGAAAGCTTATGGGATTTGTATGGGGTAGAGATTACTGAAGATGTTACTTCGAGAAGTGATATCTTAGTTTATAAATCCTTCATAATATAACAAGAAGGGTTATATTCAACAGAAGAAGAATTGTCTTTAACAAATTTGGAAACATATAAAATATTATAGGTGCATTGGGGATAATTAAAATATCACAAAGAAAAAGAAGTTTAGGATGTATGTGGGGAGTTAGTGTGATAGTAGATGTAATCAAAAGAGTGTTATTATTACTTATGAGCACTTAATTAGATCCTTCATATGGTCTTACAGATTCAACAAGTTATAAATTAAAAGCCATATAACAAGTCACAATTATGTTTTGTAACCATTCAACTATGTCAATTGAGGTAAGATGGGTGCTAGTTGGTTCATTTTAAAGATTCATAGTGGTAAAAGCAATTTGAAGGTGATTTGAAGAGGTAGGTTGGGCATTACGGGATTCACAATACCTATATTGGCATCTTCCAACAATATGAACCTATTTGTAACAAATTTGGTATATATGAGTGTTGTTTATGTAATTAGGCCGAATAGGTTATTAAACTAGGCTAAATAATATTGGTTAAAATAAAGGTAGGTTATGGGTTTGGCATGTTTTGCACAATGAAATATATTTTTAGTTAGACTGATGACCCTAGCCAATAGATGAGGCAGTGGGATATTTGATGAATTTAGATAACAATTACTTTTTCCTTTGTTGTTGTGATGGTGGTTGCCTCATTGGTCATTATTTTCGTAAGTTCTACTGTTAAGATTTATAACCACCATAAATGCAGTTTCAGGTAAGTCAACATTAAGTAAATGGTAGCTAGTAAGACGTTGTTCATAGAGAAGGAGCTTGGCACAGAGGTCTAAGAACAAAGGTAGAGCATCGTGGTTATCCATAATGGTGACAAAGGATTTGAAGTTTAATATCAGTTTATTGAAAACAAATAAAGCAAGATCTTCATCAAAAATTAAATCTTCAATAATAGTGAGGTCTTCAATGGTGGACGAGAGAATTGATAAGTACTATATGATAGAGGAGTCACTTTGTTTAATAGTGTGAAGATGACATCATAAAAGTGACGCTTGGTGGTGATTTACTATACAAATTTGTATTTTAAAGGTTTTCTAAAGGTACAAGGTGTAATGCATCTTAGAGTTAGTGATGTAATAGCAAGAGAGAGTTGTAGTCAAACAATAATAGATAAGTCACTCTATCTTTAACCACTAAAGGAATTTAAGAGATTTGTAGTCAGGGGTGGACATGCTAAGCTTTAACGGTAGTGGATGATACCCCCTAACATAACCAAATAGGTAACAGATAAGAGTATTGATTGTACTTGGTTTCTCCAAATCAAATAATGACTTACACCAAAGGTAGTGATGAAACTTATTATATTGGCAATTAAAAGTGTTGTGATTGTCAGTGTTTGACTTATGGTGTTTAGTGTCAGATTTGGAGTTAATGGAAAATAGTATCTTAAAGATGATGAGTGGAACGGGTGATTAAAATTGTTAATAGACAAGGAAAAAAAATTGTTAAGGGCTCTTAATACCATGAATATGTAATGTATAAGCTACATTTTCGTTAATGAAAAAGAAAAATATATATATCCAATTTATCATTTTCTTTAAGTGTAAAAATAGAAATAAAAACATCCTATCATAATTAAATAATCATGAAGAGATTTAATTTAAAGACAACTCAAATTTTGAACTTGAATTCAAGCTATTATTACTTTCAAAAAAGGGTTGAGAAAATATTATCCTTTGTGAAGACAAAGACATAGAAAAAGAAGAATATATTCCACACAAAAAAACTACTTACCAAAATAAAAAGTAGATATAAATTTGAGTTATACAAATACATATAAGAAGTCAATAAAAGGAGGTAAAAGCTTGAATTAATATAAAGTAGTTGAGTCACAATTGTAACCCTTGAATGCTAGTTTTAATCAAATCCTAGACTATATATGAAGAAAAGAACTGACCAAACTAACAAAACCAATACCATTAACGAGTCGGTAAATATTATATACTTGCTTATTATAAAAGACATGACATAGAGGAATGCATAAACATAAAGAGGAGAATGAAGAGTTACTCTGAAGAGGAAACTTAAAACAATTCCTATAGAACCACTAAAGAAATAAATCCCAAGAATGTGAACCTATCCAAAAATAAAATTATGAGCCTAGCTATAAGAGCACAATATAATTCTTATGAAGCTATAAAGGAAAAGGATGTGATACCATTATAGAGAAGATTATAAATGAAATAATTAGATAATATCCAAGGTTAGTATAACTTACCTTAAAATTTTGACTTGGACAAGTCATGAGAAGACATATATTAATGTAAGATCAAGTGTAAAGAGGAAAAAAGCAAACCAAATAGGATTTGAAGATGAAGAAATAGTATAGTTGCTTAATCAACATAAGGATGTTATTGTCATTAAGTAATGATATCTAACAATAAGGTGAAGAGAATATCAATAGATAATAGGAGTTTGGTAGATATCTTATTTCATAACCTCTTCTAAGAAATAGGACTACAAAATATTTAATTAAATCTAACATATTCACCATTAATCAGTTTCAGTAAAGACTTGATATATATATGGAAGGAAATATAATTTTTCTAGTAACATTAGCGATATATTAAAAAGGACAAGAAATAGAGTTTCATGGTTTTGATTTGGATACCCACAAATATGTATGAAATTGATCTAAAATTGATAGTGCATAGACAAAACATAAATCCCAAATTCGAACCTATGAAATAAAAGGAAAAGGTCATCGTCAGAGCGACACAATAGGTGATATAAGAAAAATTGATAATTAAAGTTAGTTTCATTAAGAAATTCGAGTACCTATAATGGTTAGAAAACATTGTGATAATCATAAAGGAAAATGACAAATAAAGGATATGTGTGGACTTCATACACTTGAACAAGGTGGCTATGTTTTTATAGATGCATACTCAAGTTATAACAATATTTAAATGTATAAGCCAAATTAGCATAAGATAATCTTCCATTACCTACCATAAGATCTACTACTGTTGAGTGGTGCCTTTTAAACTAAAAAATGTTGGTTTAATGTACTAGATATTAGTAAATATCAATGGTATGATAATAAAGAACTATAAATAAATAAGGCCATAGCATATAATTGCATGAAATTTGTTTTCCACCATATGAAAGTAAAAAATGAAGATCTAAAGAAATATGTGTTCATTTTTTTAAAAAAAATCTTAGTCTTTGTGGTATGCCAAAGTGAAATAGAGCAAAATCCTTAGAAGATTATAATCATTATCAACATGGCAACTATTAAGACCAATGAAAACATTCAAAACTTATAAAAAGGATATTTAACTTAGCACGATTCTCATTCAATTCTATGGATAAGTATTTGCCTTTTTCTTTAAATTTTGAGACAACTAAAAAAATTTGAATGGAATGCAAATTGTTAAAAAGCATTTAAAGATTTAAAGGAGTACCTCAAGAATCCCTCACTCCTAGCTATGCCACTGTATATCAAAGACTTGTTGCCATATGTAAAGTTCTAGTAAGAGATATCAATAATCAAATGATAATTTATTATGTAAGCAAAATTTTATAGTGCCTGGAGTTAAGATATTTGAACATCGAGAAACTCATTTTGGCATTAGTTATGATAGATAAAAAGCTTATATATTACTTTTAGACACATGTTATAAATGTAGTCACAAAAATGCCTCTCTAATATAATCTTCAAGACATGAAGTTCTAAAAAGAATGTTCAAGTGGAGTTTTGAATTAAGTGAATAATCCGCTATATCTTGAGAAGATTCATAAAGTTACAAGTGATTGCAATCTTCATAATATTATTAAAGGATTAAAAGAAAAAAATTTAGGTCTAACATCAATATAATGGATCATTTATATAAATGAAGCATCTAAAAAGGAAGGAAGTGAAGCTAGTGTGTGTTTACATGGAAACTATAACATAGTCATAAAATGTTAACAAAGTTAAAATTACAGCTCAAGCAAAAAGTCTCCTCCATAATACATCCTTAAATCATTAACTTAGTTAAGGTGACATAAAAAACTATCCTTTAAGAGTCAAACATAAAAGTAAATGAAACAAAAGAAAATTATCTTGAACAATTGTCTAGTATATATTGAGCATACATAACTATTCCAGGGATCACCATAAGATAATCTTATTTTACTTTAGCCTTTAAAGTTGAAGTATTAATCTCTAAAATTGAAATCTATTAATAGCCAACTTTTAGGAAGGTGGAAATAAAAATAACTTACAATTCAAATTAGATCTTGTTAAAAAAAAGGGAGGAAGGAAAGATTCAAAAAAAGTAACATACCATTAAAAGGTACAAATGCTCAACTTATGAAGAACTATAATTCATGACCTAAAACAAGGCAGTATAGTCTTAAAAGAAATATATGTAACATATAGATTGGAAGCAAAGGAAAAGCTTGTCGTAAATTGGATTTATCTATATAAAATTTAAAAAGTTGTCATACCTGATACTTGTCATTTGGATTAATAAGATGACAATGAAATATCCCAAGTATAAAATAGACAACACTTAAGACTATTATTTGTAATAGCTTTATTTTAAGTTTGTTTTCTTTATTTCTATCTATTGGTCCATAATGGCACCCAAAAGAGGGTTAAACTGATTCCTAGTGAAAATTTTAAAATTATTATTTTAAAATGTAATTTGATCAGAGTGATATTAAGAAATAGCAATGTAGTTAAGTATGATCATACAAATATCATTATCTTTGTGTGTGTGTGTGTGTGTGTTTCAATCAATCAAAGTTTCTTAAGCTTGAAAGAAATTCCATAATATGAGAAGCACTACCAAAAACACCTTAGCGTGTATATACAAAATATTTGGAGTAAAACACCCTTCCAAAATATACTAAGTTAAAAACTCATCTAAAGTATTTATTATTAAACAAACAAACCAAAAGAATATCCAAAATAAATATTGTTGAAAACACACTAGAATATTCTAAGTATAATTTGAATCCCTTTATTCAAGTTACAAAATTCATTTTTCAACTTTGTACTCCTTTCATGTGAAACATTCACTCTAGTTATTATAATAGTCTACAATTAAACTCCTAATATTCTTTTTAAGAGCATTAATAAGTTTGCTCATCTCAATTATCTCCTTTTTCACTTTTGTCCTTCACATAAGCCAACTCCTTCACAATCTTCTCATTTTGTTACAACTCCCTGCTGCACTAAAAAAAAAACTATCCATCTCAACACTTATTACAAATCACAATTTAGTTAATAGATTGAATTATAATAATATAATTTTTACCAATTATTTTTCTTTTTTTCCTTCACATAAGCCAACTCTTTCACAATCTTCTCATTTTGTTACAACAAGTCCCTATTGCACTTAAAAAACCTATCCATCTCAACACTTATTACAAATCACAATTTAGTTAATAAATTGAATTATAATAATATAATTATTACAAAATTTACATAGTCGAAGTATTCTTAAATTCAAAGTAAAATGGTGCTTTAGATGATAATGGATGGTCTCCTATAACTCATTGTATATGATTTTTTGTACTCTATAATGACCATTCCTTTAAAAATATAATGCCCAATCTCATTTTTGTCCAAAACTGAAATTGTCCACTTCCACATTCCAAAGAGGATAAAATGTGCATCTTTAGATCTAACATTCTTCCCTTTAACTTATTTCGAGGGAGCAGTATGAGCCATTAGCCCATAGTTCTCTATCCTTTTTGCTTTTCAAATAAGTCAAGTCATTCGATTATAATCAATATATATTATCCTACCAAAGTCCATCCTTATTAAAACCATGGTCATTATTAGTGTGAAGAATATAATGACATAAAGTTAAGGTAAATATTTAGATGAAAAATATATAGGCCTGTCAAACTATAACACTTACATCCAATTTAAAATTCCCTTTTTAATAGTTGTTTGTTTGAGGGAAAAGTTTTTTTTAATTCAATAAAGCTTTATCTTGAAACTTTAGTAGCTCATCGATTTTTATCCTCTTATTAAAATATAAATTTAATTCCCCTAAACTTGCCTGAACTCCTAATTAGTACTATCTTTAAGAGAGAGAAAAATGACACATGATCTCTAACCATAAGTTTCCTTTGGAGGTTTAGCTAGATACATACTAGGTTTGGCATTAAGACTATACCAATCGACTAGTCTTACGTAAGATTTTATTTGGAGTATATATTTAAATAATTTTAGGGTAAGTTTAATACTTCTCAAATAGAAAGTTGTAAGGAATGATGTAATATGGTATAATATCAAGGGTGAATTTGGTTAATATTCATGCTTATATCTTGAAAGTTAAGGTCATTTCAAGTAATGTCATTCAATATTTGAGGTTGTAATAGTAAGCTCCTACTTCATCAATGTAAGAATGAAAAATACAAAGGAATTGGCAGCTAATCTTTACAAATGTAAGAATGAAAATTTTTAACTTGATACTTTTGACAGATCTAAACCTAATTTTACCTACATATTTGTTCAACGTGATAATTTTCCATATTTTTATGAATGGTTCTATAAGCATATGAAAATATGAACCAATATTCTGCACACTAAGATGCAAATTTGCCAATGGCAATCATAAAAGTAGACAAACCAAGACCAAAATTTGCACATCAAAGACACAAATATCCATATGGAGAATGCACAAATAATGTTGAACAAGAGTTCACATGCTAAGAGGTAGATTTGTTAATAGAGATCATGTAAAAAAAATGAAGAGTTAGAATGGTAAGACACAGATCTATCAATGGTGATTGTGTAAACAAGATTAATCAATAGTTCACACATTAAGGACACATATATGCCAATGGAGATTATAAAAAAAGATGAGCCAAGATTTAATATGTTAAATATATAGATCAATCAGTGGTAATCATGATAATGAAGACGAAGAGTTCACATAATAAGATATAGATCTACTAATGATGATATTGCAAACAAAGGCGAACAAGTATTTTGCATAGTAAGGATGCAAATTTGCAAATGGTGATTGTATAAACAAAAATTAACCAATAATTTACATAAAAGTTATAAACCTATCAAAGGCAGTTATGTAGCAACATCACAAAAATGCTAAAACAAATGATAAAACACTTAAAAAATCCTACAAAATGTCACAAGAAAAATATGATGCTAGAATTAAAATAAAAAGCACAAATCATCAAAAGCATTAATAAGATATGTTTACAAAAGGCCATAAAATTTGTTCCCTCACATTAAAGGATTGACCAAGCAGATGAAGTAACTTCATCATTAATAAGAGAGGGAACATTAGCAGTAGGCTTGTTATTGCAATTGAGAAGCAATACTACAAATTTATCCTTATGATTATCATCCTATACACTTCCTCATGTGATGTTGGCTTTGACAAGCATATCTCCAAAAAGTAGGTCATTAACATTTAGGTTTGGATATCTCCCCCTCAACAATATTCAAAAGCCATTAATATCTTTGATGAAGGAGTCAATTATCTTTTCACAGCTAAGTGATTAAAAAATCTTACTATCTAAAAAATCCCTATAAATCTAAATCATATACTCACCAGTGGCTTATTCACACACGACCTTTTTAAGTAGTTTATTGGTTGTGGTTAGTTATTGAAAAGTAAACTCAAACATCTCATAAACTTGCTTCAGCTATGCTACCTCTCCAGGCTTAAAGTTGAGACTAAACCATCCCAAATGCTTTCTTGAAGGCCTAATTTGATTCATAAATTTAAAAAGTTCTAAAGAAGGCTTAGCCTCTCTTAGTCAGCAAACCACCATATAACATATAACTATAATCTAAGAATGAGAGTATAGCTGCCTTAGACGTAGGTCTAAATCATTAATAATATTGTGGACCATATAACAAAAAAGCTATTTTTGTTACTTTAATTTAAATTTTAGTCAATTCATTCACATAATATCTCTAATTAAAAAAAAGAGAGAGAGATCACACAATCAAATCACCCAAAAAATTCAATATTTATTCTATTTTTATTTGGGTCTAATTAGATTTTAAAATTCTTAAACTAGTAGTTTATAATATTCTTTTCTAAGGTTTACATTTTCTTTTTCTTTCTAGATTAAAAATAAATTATATTGTTAATTTTGTTGTTAAGTGTTATAGACTCATATCATTCTTAAAGGTATCAAAGTATACAATAATCTCTCTAGGCCTAAGAATATAAACCCTCTCATCTCTATACAGGGTTGACACACAAATAGACTAGGGGATGTTGAAACTAGTCAACAACTCTTCCAAATTTACAAGTTTCAATTGACCCATATAGCTCTCAATTTCATACCTGCCAATGCTTCTTAGAATGTGATATAGGCTAAAGGCCAATTATGTCTCTTTACTTGCACTAAATGCTTATTGCTATTCTTTCTCGTACCCTTAGGTACGATCTTAGATGAAGATCATAACGAGTTGGTCATCTTGCTACTCGAGCTGCTTTTACTAGAACCAGATATACCTTGTTTAGAAAACTTTTGGTCTTTGTAAAAATATTAGGATGCTTACACGTCACAAATCTCAGAATATAGGTTACATGTTGCTTTGGTAAAATTTTCAAGAGAAAGTAAAGGTTTTGAGGAGCTCATCCAAAAGGTTTATATGTTGGAAACCAATGGTTCAAGTAAGATTAAGGGTCAAGATTGCAAGAACTTTGTGTACTTCAAGGCCTCCTTAAAAATTCTTCAAAAAGTGACCCTCCTGCCTAGTGTAATGTTGCAAATCGACTTATTGCCTATCAATTTTTTTAAAACCTTGATGTGACCATAAGAAAATATCAAGATTATAGGGATAAATGATTAATAAAATCCCAATAAAACCTTAACAAATGTTGATGGTCAAAAAATACTCTTTACAAATTGTGTCATTTAGTCCTCAGACTTGCTTATGTGGTTTTTTCTTTCAAGGTCTCCTCAGTCTTGCTTATGTAGTTTTTTCTTTTAAGTTTGGGGTATATGTAAGCAGAGTAGGTAGATGACATGGAAATCTTCTTCCTTAAATTTGCCATCTAATAGTTCATTTACTTTTCCGTAGGCATCTTCTTACTTGTCATATTGTTTTTTCTCTTGAAAGGATTCATAATTCTTAATGCCATTATTCATCATCACAATTTAAGCCACCACCATTTTCTTTTTTTCCAGCATGAACTTGTTAGGATATAGATTCATTAACTTGCAAAGAAAAGGTCTCATCTTTGTTATTACTAGTAAATATAGGAAAGTCACCAAACTCATCCAAATGGTCATGAGATAGATGCACAGTAGAATAAGGGAGATTAAGAACAAAGAGTGACAATTATGAGTCATATATAGCTTCATCCCCATTCATTTTATGTGGCTCATTCTCAATATTTTCTTTATGCAAATCAGATGTTTGAGATTTACAATATTCTCTAGGTAGTCATTATCAAATATTGTCTGCATGGTAGATTCACTTCTTGCTCCATCGTTGCACTGTAACTTATTCTCTAGAAAAGTAAAAGGATCAGGAGGCTTGTTCAGAATCATTGTCTTATAACTTATTCTCTAGAAAAGTAGAAAGACTAGGATGCTCATTCCCACTTTTCTAAGAACTTCTTTGCAATGACCTTATTTATAGAGGTTGAAGAATATGATGTTATCTCATGGACTACAGTAAAATTTTAAAGAAATAAAGCTCATCTACCTTAGAATTATCATATTCATGTTAATAATATGGAGGATAAAAACCATCACGAGAATGACTCTATCCTTTACCACCTTCATCAAATATATTAATGAGGATTTTATAAAATTCATATATTTCATCTCTAGACTTCTACTAATATGATCTCTGTCTTCAATAGTGCAGAAATGGAAAAGTAACAACAAAGCCCAAATTGGAGAGGAGCATCAATAAAGAGGACAACCTAAAGCAAATAACTTTTGGGGATTTAAGGTTTCAAATTTTGGGGTTTCAGGGATTTAGGAACTGCATCAACTATCTACGTGACTTATGTGGGTCTCAAAGTTAAAAAAGCAATATAAACAAGACTAAAAAGGTTCCATTAGTTTGAGAGATAAATGAAATTATTTGTAAGTTATTCAAATATTTTTTTTAAACATTGACAAACATTAAGATCAAACTTAAATTTGATGGAAAATCTTAATAATTGAACGAAGCTTCAACTTTCTTGATATAACTGCCCAGAAATAATTGCAATACGTGAATGAAATATATACTTTGAATAACATCATGATACAAGGAATAAGAATAACTAACGACAACAGTTCAGAAACTTAATTAACATAGTTGCTTTATACTTGTAATACATATTGTTAAGATATTTGTTACGATATCCTTTTAATTAATTTGGGCTTTTTTGTAATTGGACATAGTTAGATATATGTGGTATATCATTATGATAAATTATCTACCTTAAGTGGGATTCTTGAAGCAAAAGGTTGCATGAAGGATAAAATCCCAGTGAAGATAGGAATTATTTGGGATAATTCACCATATTTTAATAAGGATAATGCAGAATTTTTTGGCAATTTTGGAGCTCTCTTTGGCAGCCTATTTCAGTGATTTGTGTTATTTAAGGCAGCTAGATTTTTCAGTGATTTTATTGATCTTAGGTAGCTGCATGTTCTCTACTTGTGTGAATTTTTTGGGTTGTCCAATTATTGTTTTTATGTTGTCAAACACCCAACAGACTGGTGTGGATAAAAAGGTCTATTATTTATGACGTTTCGGTAATGAGACGATTGTTTGTTTGATAACTTTTATGGTTACTGTGTGTGGGATGCTTCAGTGATTATTTCGAGGGTTTACAGCAGAATTCTTGGTGGATGAATACTCTCGATTGATAAAGCTACATATTTAGGGGAGTGTTTTTTATCTCAAGTGTTTTTCTTTTTCTATGCCTTTATTGATTTAATCACTTGATTTGTCTTATTCTTATCTTTAGTATCAAACATTGTTGTGAAAATCCTCTATTGAGGTTAGCACAAAGTGGCCATGTTATTGAGATTAAAATACTTTCACAGGGTTTGAGGACGAGTGAATAATATTAAGGTTTAAGTGATGTCGACTCAGTAAAGCCTTGTATAATCCTATTGTTCTTTAGTGAAAGTGATTAAGTTAGGTGAGGGCCCCACAAACGTAGTCAAGATGTGTTAAACTACGTTAACAAATTTTGGTTGTCAATTTGTTTACTGGTTTTTAAATTTTCCCGTTTATGTCTTTCTGAAAAATTAATAAATGCTGACATAGTTGCTTTTTATCAAGCAACAGACAGAAATAGTTCAAAGTAATTGCGGCAGAACTAGGATCTTTATGAGATTACATATTTTGGAACTTTCAATTGTTGTCAGAGCATGATTCACCTAATTAAAACTTGGTAAGTCAAGTTGGTATAAATCCGTGTTTTGCAATTACGTCTAGAAAAAAGGGCATCAATCACCAGGCCACCATTGTTAGATAATTCAAATTATCTTGCTTGGAAATCAAAGATGAGAGTATTCATTCAAGAACAAGGAACCAAAGCATGGAATTCAGTTTTGAATGGTTGTACACATCCAGTGACAATTGATGAAAAGGGTGAAGCAGTACTTAAAAAGATCCATCTGAATGGATAAGGGCTGAAGAAGAAGAAGAAGCGCTTGGAAATTTTCAAGTTAAGAAGAAGTATTCGAATTTGAAACTCGTCAAGAAAACATTAAGATCATTGCCTCTAAGATTCATACTAAAAATTACAGCCATTAAAGAAACCTATGATAGTAATGAATTATCTTTGGAGAAACTAATTTGAATTTTTACCAACTTTGAGATAAATTTGTTGAGACTTAAATGAGAGAAGAACAAAGGATTGACATTGCAAGCCAAGGTTGGAAAAGTCGTGAATGACTTAGGAGATGAATTTGATGAGAAAAAGGATACGGTGTTATTGACAAGAAATTTCATCAAGTTCTTAAAAAAGATGAAAGATTTATCAAATAGTAATTTCAAACAACAAGCTAAAACACGAAAGGGTGAAAGAAAGGTGAAGAAAATTCAATGTTAGGAATGTCAAGGCTTCAGACATGTGCAAGCGAAATATGCTAACACTTTAAAGAAGAGAAAAGGGAAGTATTATATGAGCACTTGGAGTGAGAATGAATATGAAAGAAAGTATGGTAGTGAAGAGGAATTTGTGAGTAATCATGTAGTGTTAGTTTCTTTATACAACAAGAACCCATTTGCTTGCTTATCAGCAACTAGAGAAGAAACTTATAAGGAAAACTTAGATGAATCAGTCCAAATTTTCAAAAAAAATATAAATGAATCAACCTATAATTTTATTTCCAATATGACAATGATGATAATGATTTAAACTACAAAAAGGAGGATATTTGCAAAGCTTATGAGTTATTGTATGGGTAGAAACATGTAAGAAGAATGATAAACAAAAGAAGGAAAATTCTACCATGAAGAATATCATTCAAGATCTTAACAAGAAGTTGTCATCTACACTAGATGAGGTTGATGAAACAAAATTGAAGTTGGAAAATAGTGAAAAAGGAATAAGGTTGTTAATGGAGGAACCAAAAATCTATAATAATTGTTGGAAATTGGTAAGATCAAAGGAGATTTTCGAGGTGTTGGTTACAAAGGTAAATGTTCTAAGTTAAATGGTGAGAAAAACGATGAATTTGGATCAATCAAAGGAGAAATCTCAAGAAGGAATAAAAAATGTATACCTATATGCCACTTTTATGGGGTAGAAAGGCACATAAGGTCAAATTGTTACAAGCTATTACAAATGATATTTTAGAGAGCTCAAAACAGAAAGTCTAGACACTTTTTGATAAATTTTTAGCAGTAACCTATGTTACCAAAGCATACTTGGGTTAGAAAAGGTCAATTTCAAGCACTCGTAGCTCTTAAATCCATACGGGCTGCTTCTCATAATGGTTGGTATTTTAACAGTGGGTGTTCATATCATATGACAACTGAAAGAAGCTATGTGATGGATTATCAAAATTGTATGGATGGTTATGCGACTTTTGAAGATGGAAAGAACACCACAGTTATTAGAAGAGGGACTCTATGTGTGGATGGACTATCACATTTCAAAAATGCACTCACGTTGATGGGTTAAAATCCAACTTGGTAAGCATTATTCATATTTGTGATGATGCTTTATTAGTTAAGTTCACCAGTGATGAATGCAGGGTATTAACCGAGGAAGGCGAGTGCTTAGTGAGTGATAGATGATTAGCAGATAATTGTTATATGTTCCAAGTCATTACTTCTTGCAAATCAGTCTCATGTGATGGTAATATAAATCTTTGGCATCGAAAGTTGGCCATGCCAACTATGATCTTATTAACAAGTTGAGCAAATTCGAGGCAGTGCGAGGCTTGCCTATAATGAGAAATGATGACAAGACTATATGTAGTGCATATCAAATGGGTAAACAATCAAGAATAACACACAAAAAGCTTAGACATGTTACATCTTCTTGCATATTGGAATTAATTCGTATGGATTTGGTTGGTCTAATATAACATTCTAGCATTGGTGGAATGAGGTATTTCTTGACATGTGTTAATGAATATTCTAGATACACTTGGTTGGCTTTCTTGAAAAAAAATCATATGCATTTAATGCCTTTAGGAATTAGGAGCTTATATATATAGATTATAAATAAGAAAAATATGATAGTGTTGAGGATACGATCAAACCATGGAATGGAGTTTGAGAACGCAAGTTTCAACAATTTCTGTGACAAATATGGTATCATGCAAGATTTTTCAGCACCTAAAACTCCATAAAAAATGGAATTGCAGAGAGGAAGAATCGAACTCTTCACGAAATAGCCAAATCTATATTGAATGGAAGAAAATATCAATAAGATTTCGGGTTGAAGTAGTAAACACAACATGCTACATATGCAACAGGGTCCATGTTATAAGCATCTTGAACAAGACATCCTATGAACTATGGAAGGGAAAGAAACCAGATATAGCTACTTTCATGTATTTGTCAGCAGGTGTTACATTCTCAAAGATCATGAAAAACTTAGGAAATTTGAAAGTAAGAGTGCTGAAGGCATATTTCTTGGATATTCAATCCATAGTAAGGCATATTGGGTGTTCAACTAAAGAACTAAGACAATAATGGAATCTATAAATGTTGTGATAGATGATATGCATCAAATAATTGATAAAGTGGTTGAAGAAAATCTTCAAAACTAGCCTCACGAATTAGCACAAGAACATAGTGAAGGAAAAACCAAAAAATGCTCAGATTTATAGTTAGTTGCTGCTAGTAAAGAAATTGGTCAAATAGAAGATCGGTCAGTTCCTTTAGAGGAAGAAACCAACTAGGAACCTGATGCTGAAAGAATACTTTTGAATAATGAAGACTCAAGGAAAGATGATTTCTACAGAGATCCTCCATCACAAATTAGACAAAATCACCCTATTTAGAATATAATTAGTAAAGTTAGTGATAAAAGGAAAACAAGAGAAAGAAAAAGGATAGATTATTAGGAACTTGTAGGGCTTTTATGTTATACTTCTTCGTTTGAACCAATGAATGTAAAAAAAGCATTACATGATGAATTCTGGACAGTAACTATGTTAGAAGAGTTAACACAGTTTGCTCGAAATGATGTGTGGGAATTGGTTCCAAGGCCATCGAGCATGAATGTAATTTGAAAAAAATGGGTATTTCGCAACAAACAATGACAAAGGCAATGTGACTAGAAATAAGGCAAGGTTAGTTGCTAAGAATACTCTCAAATTTGAGGCATTGATTTTGATGAAATTTTTGTTCATGTGGCAAGGCTTGAATCAATTAAACTTCTTTTAGACATAGCTTGTATGAAAGGATTCAAACTCTACCAAATGAATATGAAGAGTGCATTCTTAAATGGGTTTCTACAAAAAGAAGTGTATGTTGAACAACCAAAGGGATTCATTGATTCAATATATATCGAGCACGTATATAAGCTCAAAAAGGCTCTTTACAGTCTTAAGCAAGCATTAAGGGCTTCCTATGAAAGACTCACTCAACATCTACTTGGATATGAAAGAGGTTATGTAGACAAAACTTTATTTATCAAAAGTTCAATCCTAATTTGATGATTGCGCAAATATATGTTGATGATATTGCATTTGTGTCTACACATCTGAAGTTGGTGGAAGAATTTATAAAGTTAATGAAACGTGAGTTTGAGATGAGCATAGTAGGTGAATTGAATTTCTTTTTGGGATTACAAATTAAGCAAGTGAATGATGGCATCTTTATATCACAAACCAAATATGCAAAGAATTTGGTGAAGAAATTTGACTTTGAGAATGCACGACATGTTAGAGCTCCTATAAGTGTATCTCCAAAGTTGAACAAAGATGATAATGGCAAAGGTGTCCATGTAAGTTTATACAAAGCATCATTGGAAGTCTACTTTATTTAACTCTAAGTACACCGAATATCTGTTATAGAATTGGAGTACGTGCTCGTTATCAATCCAAACCAAAGGAGTCATATTTGGCAGCGATAAAGAGAATTATTAGGTATGTCGGTGGTACTTCTGAGTTTGGGTTATGGTATTCATGTGATTCTACTTCCTATCTAGCTAGTTATAGTCATGTCGATTGAGCTAGAAATTTAGACAATCGAAAAAGTACATTAGGGGACTGTTTCTTTCTAGGTAACAATCTGATTTCATGGTATAGTAAGAAACAAAACTCCATCTCATTGTCGATGGCAGAAGCGGAATATAACAGCTGGTAGTTGTTTCTCTCAACTTTTTTGGATGAATCAATTATTGGAGGAATATGGAGTGGATCAAGATGTGTTGGCTATTATGTGTGACAACAAGAGTACTATAGACATCTCAAAAAATGATTCAGCATTCGAGAACCAAACACGTCAACTTGAAGTATCATTTCATTCGAGAGCTTATAGAAATCAAAGCTGCAATTCTTTCATATGTAACAACTGAGAAGCAACTAGTCGATATTTTTACAAAACCTCTTGATTTGATCAGGTTTGAATTTCTTCGAGGGGCTCTGTCATTATGTGATTTACATTTTTGATGCAATGCAGTTTATTGTTATTAAAAAAAGAAAAAATTAGAAAGGGACAAAATCCCTAATTTTTGGACTTAGATTAGAGTTGTCGTTGCACATTCCCTTTCCCTCTTTTTCATTATTTTGAAATTTTGGCTCCATTGACTTGTTTTTCTCTTTCAGTTTTGAGTATTGTGTTTACTCTCTCTACTGTTTGTTCTCTCTCTTGACTCCCTCACGGTTCTTACTCTCCATCAATGCCTCTCTCCTTCAGCTTCATTAGGCATTTTTATTTTTGGAGCTACAATGGGCAAATCAAAATATCAAGCCTTCTCTTCTCACTTGGAATAGTCACCGATGATGTCGATACCATCAATCGCCGACCCTCCTTGTTGCTCCAACTGTCTCCAACAACACCTAACTTATAGGAGATCGATCATAGGCATTGGCTCGTCCTCGGTCGTACCCATCGACATTCTCTAGCCTTTCTTTGTTCAGGAACAACCCAAAGTTGATGAGGATGTAATACGAGTGTTGTCTCACATGATAGAGGAATCCTCCTCTGATTCGAAAAATGCTCCTTTCAAGCCCACTTCTCCTATATCTCCAGTTGTGACACCACTGAAAACTACTCCTTTTGCTTCCTGATGCCTAGTCAAGCACTTTGGGAAATTAGCCTGACTGCCTCGTTAACTGACACCTATTCAAATTTCAGTGGATGAGGCTCTGTCTCATAAGTTTTATTCTTCTACTGCACAACAGAAGTGAGACTCCATTGCAAATACCAGGTTTGCTCTTGACCATCCTATAAATTTGACTGAATATCAACAATTTCATCTAGATGTGTTGTTAACTGAAAGAAATCCGTTGACTGTTGCTTTACTACCAAAACACTATGATTATGAACTTGCAAGAAAATTTTATTGCAATTTGATAAGGGTGTTTTGGATGAATTTCCATTAAGTTATCATACAATGTATGTGAGAGGAACAGTGGTAAAATTTGATTCGACATGGTTGAATATTTTTTTGGGGTTTGATAATTTGATTGGTGATTGGTTTTATGAGGATGATTTTATTGTGACTCATGATATGTTGGCTACTATTTTAATGTATCGTAAATTAATTACTTGGCCATCTTCTTCTGCACTTTGAGCACCCTGAGTTGTCACAAAAATATTTTGTGATTCATAAGCTGTTGTTGGTGAATTGGATGCGTTGTTGGTGAATTTGATGTCTAGTACTTACATTGTTACAGTTTATCTAGCTCACGCTGAATTGGTTTAACAAGCAAGCTCGAGTGATTGACTTGCCTTATTCATCTTCTGGCTTGTCTGAACCATCTGTCACATCAACTATTAATTTGAATGCTACTTTATTTCCTGAAATTGATCGGATTGAGGGCGTCTTTCAAGCAGGGTTAAATGCACTTTGTCAACTCAATCAGAGGTTCTTCGTTGCTTGACTAATTCTTAGCCTTACTTTTTGACATCTTTTTGTTCTAAGGGGGAGAAATTTGGATTATTGTTTATTTGGGATTATTGTTTCTTTCGTTATTTTCTGGATATTTTCAGCTTATGTGAACTTGACAATTATTTCTATAAACTTGATGTTCGATTAAAGGGGAGTGTCCAATTATCTTCTTAAGGGGGGGTTCTCATATGTGACAAATAATTCGAAAAAGGAGGAGATTGTTAAGATATTTTTTACGATATCTTTTTAATTAATTTTGGGAATTATTTGTAATTGAAAATAGTTGAATATATATGGAATATCATTATGATAAGTTATCTACTTAAAGTGGGATTCTTGAAGCAAAAGGTCACATGAACGACAAAATCTTAGTGAAGAAAAGATTTACTTAGGATAACATCACCATATTTTAATAACGATAATGTGTTGATTTTTTGGTGATTTTGGAGCTATCTTTGGCAGCCTATTTCGATGATTTGTGTTATCTAAGGCAACTGGATTTTTCAGAGATATTGTTCATTTTGGACAGTTGCGTTTTCTCCACTTGTGTGAATTTTTTGGGCTGTTCAATTATTGTTTTTATGTTGTAAAAGGTCCAGTAGACTATGTGGTTAAAAAGCTCTATTATTTGTTACATTTCAATGATGAGACGATTGTTCGTTTGATGAGTTTTGTGGCTATTGTGTGTGGGATACTTCAGTGATTATTTTGAGGGTTCATAGCAGAATTCTTGGTGGATGACTTCTCATACTCTCAGTTGATAAAGCTACATATTTAGGAGAGTGTTTGTATCTCAAGTATTTTTCTTTATCTATGCCTTTATTGATTTATTCACTTAGTTATCTTATTCTCATCTTTAGTATCAAACATTGTTGTGAAAATCCTTTATTGAAGATAACACAAAGTGGTCATGTTATTGGGAGTGAAATACTTTCATGGGCTGTGAGGACGAGTAAATAGTATCAAAGGTTGAGTAGTGTTGGCTCAGTAAAGTCTTGCATAAAACTATTATTTTTTAGTGAAAGTGATTAAGTTAAGTGAGAACTTCGCAGACGTAAGCAATGTGTACCAAACTGCGATACCAAATCTTAGTTTTTTTATTTTTTTTTTGAAAATTGATACCAAATCTTAGTTGTCAGTTTGTTTATTGCTTGTTTAATTTTTCTGTTTGCGTTTTTCTGAAAAATTAACAGTTGCTGACATAGTACTTTGTATCAAACAGCCGACAAAAACAATTCAAAGTAAATGCGACAGAATCAGGATCTTTGCGAAACTACATCTTTCGGGACTTTCACATATTGTGTTCTAATCTAGATTGAAATATGTGGATTTATGTCTCAAGTCCATCGGTGTTATTACTCTGACTTTCAACAGTTTGTGCTGTATTCATTTTACGCATCACCGCCATACAACAGAGCATCCACATTAACAGCTATACATGCAATATACAATTATATCTGCATTAAAGTCTACAATATTTATCCAATTTCAAGAATTTTGATAATGTCTCAACTTGTTTGAAAAAATAAAATGATATATAATATAATGAACAATGTTGGAGTTGCCACCAAGAGTTTGGAGGCGATTTTTCATCTCCGTCACTGAACATTATCCTGAATGGAAAACATTTAATCCTAGAATCTATCACCTCAACCAACCAACTGGGATGTGGAGTTTATAGAAGAGAAAGCATTCTATTTTAACCATTGCTTTGTAATAAAGCATATTATATTGCAATTGGGTATTTGATTACAGCAACGAAATCTCTATCCCTTTTCCACACAAATTCCATCACCACCGATAGAGCTACTAGAATCACATGTTCTTTTCAGTAGTAAGACAGCTCGGACTAATTATTATATATCCTACGGGACAAAGATGTATGCCGACTTCATTAGTTTGAAACCGGCGGTCAACCATATACTTTTTGGATATTGTCTTGGTGCGAAGTTATCAATTCGACCTCAGCCAAGACAGGGACAACAACTCACGAACAGCGAACTGATTGAACTCAATAAAATGATTTGGTCATCAGAAACGTCTGAATGAGGAGGTAACTGTATTGAGTTGGTCCTCAAGTTGTATTTGCCGTCTGGTTTGTTTAAGTTTCGTTTCCAACCAGCTGCAGGTAGAGAGCTAGGAACTGTTGCTCTACGCGAGCACGAGCAGATTGACGTCAGTCCCGTCACACTATTTTGTTTGCATTGAACGTGAACCCATACGTCCTTCGTTTCTTCTTATAGATACAACAAAGTGATCATTCGATTAGTTGTATAAGAGAGTTGAAAGAAACTATCTCCTTATTTTTTATGGAATATAAACTGTAAAAGTTATAACTCTCAAAAACTTTTAAAATTTCCCATAAATTTCTTTTTCCTCATAAAAATTTATATTTTTAAATATATATGATGTTTTTTAAAAATTTAATAAATAAAATAATTATATTTTTAAATAAAATTTTATTTAAATTTTTAAATAAAATTTAGTAAAATTTCGATCTATGATCTTTACAATTTTTTAAATTTAAAAAATCACACAATTTTTTTCCTCAAATATCTTTAAAAATTTTATTGAAAGTGTACTAATTTTTCTTAACATGTACAAATTTTGAAGTCAAAATGTTAATTAAATACCGTTAATTTACATGACTAACTAAGATATACGAATATATACTTTGTATAACTCATACTATCTAAAGTGAAAATTAGGGAATACCTAGGGTGCGTTTACTTTCAGAAAACAGTTTTTTGTTTTCTATCTTAATTT
This sequence comes from Erythroxylum pelleterianum, assembly GCA_027563865.1. Lineage (NCBI taxonomy): Eukaryota > Viridiplantae > Streptophyta > Magnoliopsida > Malpighiales > Erythroxylaceae > Erythroxylum > Erythroxylum pelleterianum. Next base: position 5,796,142 of record JAOQMR010000006.1, on the reverse strand, counting down.
TTTGCATATATTTTCAATTTTCATTTT